>PKMM01055180.1:0-10134 GCA_002933915.1 Eutrema heterophyllum
CCTGAAACCATTTCGGATCTTCTGAGCTCGTGGCTTTTGAGATGCTTGAATCTGACTCTTCATCTTCCACCACGTTTTTTCCCTTGTCCTGGTTCTGATGAGACTCGTTTGGGATTCCATAAACCACGGCTGCATATAGCAGTTTTAGTGATTATGGACCAAAGCAAATAGTTATCTCCTTTGAGAATAACAGGTAGAGTGATCTGTTTCGTGTTTTCCATGATCAGATCTGAAGAATAAGAAGATGAAACAAAAAAATGGATGAATAGAAGTGAAAATCACGGATATATATCTCTGATACCATGTAGAAATATATGCGGAAGTGTATTAGAGAAAAGAGAGAATCGTAGAATAGAGAGAATAGAGAGAAACTGTATATTGTTTCACTTAATCTGATTTGTACAAGGAGATACAAATATACAGAGAATAAACTAGTTGTTACAATACTTAATGAGAAGAGCTGCATGAAGGAGAGAGGAAGACATGGGAATTCGTCCATAATAAGTAGAAGAGAGAGAGGAGCCTGTTTGAGTAAAGACTGGACGGCAAGTACTACTGGTACTACTGGTAATACTGGTAACACTGGTAATACCTTCATTCCAACAGGAGGATGCCCTGCCTTTCTTCAGCTGCTCAGCTATGTTGCTTGTCATCATATTTTACAGGAAGATAACGAGTCCAGTGACCATGACCGATTCTTTCAAGATAAGCCTCACACTCAGGGTTGCAATTTTTTATTTTGGCGAATATCTCTCTGAAATTTTTCTGCCGATATGCAAATGCAGCCTGGCCAACAAGCTTTGAAAGCCCCTTGTCTTTGAACCAAGAGCTAATGTTTCTTTGGAAGTGTACTATACACTATCCATGATGCGCTTTAGGGTACACCTGCGCTTTGGCTGTGTAGATGGACTCATAACGATCCGATATAATTGTTAGGTTATCACTATCAGCTAGTAATCGCTCAAGTTTCTGCAAAAACCAGGTTAAAGAATCGTCGTTCTCCGCGTCAACTACTGCAAAAGCTAAAGGGAAGACTTGGAAATTAGCGTCTTGGCCACTGGCTGTCAACAAAACACCCTTATACGTTCCCCACAGATGGGTACCATCAATTACTATAACATGGCAAAGCCTCCTAAAGCACAGTATGGAGGCCCTAAATGCTAATAAAATGTAGCGGAACCTCTCAACACCATCATTGTTAGTGTCGGTTTCCAAATCAGCAACCGTACCTGGATTCGCTATCTTCAGCATATTAAGATAGGCATGCAACCGAAGGTAAGAGTCTTCATCTTTGGGCCTATATGTGGCAGTAGCTTTTCCCTTTGCACGATAGCATTTCATCCATGAAGCTGAGAAACGCAATTCATGCAAGACATGATGTTGAAGTTCAGCTTATTTTGGACCGGTTTCAGGGTCTCCATATTTTGACTTAAATACGGCCGCCATAACTCGGGCAGAGGTCTTCTGCCGATACGCATCCCTTATCTCAAAAGCACAAGTATGCTTAAGCTTTACCCTTTTAAGTTAAAAATATCCAGTGTTGCCAACCTCGAAGGCGCGTATTCTCCAAGCACACATACTGTCTGTGCATTCGAGTATGAAGTAAGTTGGACACGATATTGTCTCCTGGAAACAGAACGCGTTTTTAATAGCGTAAACAACTAGTGCAATTTGGTAATTCTCTTTGCAATCATACATCTTTCCCACGTGAATTGTGATATATCATGGTTTTTACCCCTTTTAAGCCATGATATAAGTCCGTTTTATAGAGTCTTTCTACTATTTTGGAGTCTTTTAGAGTCTTTTACAGGTTTTAGCACGTTTGAAGCATAATTGGAGATATTGGAGCTTTTTGGAGCTTTTTGGAGCAAAACAGAAGGTTGTGTAGCTGAGTACCCGATTTAAAGTCTCAGTATCGATCGATACTCCCTAGTATCGGTCGATACTCATTGCAGCAAGACAGAAGTCGCGCCTTTTATGAAGAGTTGAAGAATTGCAAAATTTCCCAAAAGACTTTAATAATTGCAATAAACCCCAAAACGTGTTTTAGGTTATTAATTAGGTTTTTGAGCCACTTTTGTTGACTACGCTGGATTAGACTTGATTTGATTCTGAGTTTTGTGAGGGAGACAAGTCTGAGACTCTGTTCGTCCGAGAGAAGATTTTGAACCCTCTTGTTACTCTCCTTTTTATTATTTATCTGAGTATTATTTGAGTCATGTTTATTGTTTCAATTATCATGTCTGAGTAGTTCTCTTGTTAGGTTCGGAGTTCTCATAAGGGTTTTCTCTGAATGTTAGGTTAATTGAATGATTAGGATTCACCATATGAATTAGTTCTTCACCTTAGGTTGTTCTCAAAGCTAATTCTAGATTAATCACCTAGAACTTAGATCTTAGGATAATTGGTTAGGAACGAGAGTGCGATTAATTACCTGACAGACCTAGAGTGAGCAAAATAACTATTCGCAAAGAGATTTGGTTTAGTTGTTTTGTGAACAAATCAAACTTGAACTAAAAGCTGGTTTAGACTTTAGGATTCGCAAAGAGATTTGAAATTCTAGGATTTAGACTAGATAGTTTTCGCAACGAGAGTTGGTTAGCTATACTTTAGTGATTTGAGTTCAAGAACCGCGCTAAATCCGAATCATGTTAGTTAGTCTATCTACATTCATTGAATTCCTGAGAAATACCCTGAGACTATCTTTCTTCCAATCGACTTACAACACTTTTAATTTACGCACTTGCATTTCATTTACATCTGTTGGTTTAGCTTAATTCGAATATACATAATCTATTGCGTGAATTCTGGAGTTCTTGTGTTCGACCCCTACTTATACTACAACACTGCTTTAGTACTTTTTAGGGTATTAATTTGAGCATATCAAATTTGGCGCCGTTGCCGGGGACTCAATTTCGCCATTAGATTTTAGTGAAGAGTTTCGACTAAATCGTCGAGTATCGATCGACACCCTAGTGGTATCGGTTGACACTCGTCGCGTTTTTTTTTTCTTTTCGGTTACTTACGTTCTTGATCTTTCGTATTTCAGGTGTATGCCTACTCGAGAAACCAGAAGAAACAAGAACACTCAGCTAGTTGATCTGTCAAACGAGCATCTAGCACATTTGGAACGCACACTCAGAAAAGCAAAGAAGCTAGCAAAGATGAACAACAACCCAGTGGTTTTGATTTAGGATGAGGCTGGTACTTTCAGAGACCAAGAGGGTCAATTGTGCAATGAGAGAGGGCAAATACTTGATGGAGATGGGAACGTTATTGCCCCTCCAGCTGTTGTAAATGCTGAGAACGATGCGTTGAGCGTGGTAGAACAATTAGTGAATGCAACAGACCTGATCAGTTCTACGCAAACCGATCAGCGATTCGTCCTCCTGCCTTTCAGGGGAATGACTTCCAGCTGAAGCCTGCATACTACACTCTTGTAGGTCAGCACACTTTTCATGGTCTCTCTAATGAACACCCCATGGATTATATCGAGAAGTTCGAGGATTTGGTCTCTAGCATCAAATGCAATGGAGTGTCCTACGACTATCTGTTCTGTAAGCTTTTCCCATTCTCTCTTGGTGGGGATGCTTCTTATTGGCTCAAGCAACTACCAGCTGGGTCATTGACTACATGGGATGAGACTAAGACTGCTTTCCTGAATAACTTCTATGACGATGCGAGATCAGAAGAGTTTAGGAATAAGATTTCCCAGTTTTCTCAGGGAATGACTGAGGCTTTCAAGGCTGCTTGGGGGAGATTCATATCGTATCAGAGGGATTGTCCACATCATGGGTACACTATGGTTCAGTTGCTGAGTTTTTTTTTCAGAGGGATTGACTGGAGGTATCAGATGGCGCTGGACTCTGCGAGCAATGGTAATTTCTTTACCAAATATCCTGATGATGCTTACCAGCTGATTGAGAATTTTGCGTCTAGCAATAACACAAAGAGTGTTGACATGGAGCGTAAGAAGCTGGCTGGTGGTATGGAAGGTTCGCAGATTGCTGAGGTGCATGCGATGCTGGAGTCGGTGCATAATTTGTTGATGGGCAAGCAGCAGAAGGCTGTTCACTTTGCCGATGATGTTGAGGTTTTCAATGAGGATGAGGTAGAGGATGTTAACTACATTGGTGGCTATGGCTTTCAAGGTCAGAGGAATCAATACAACAACCTAAATTTCAACAATAACTTTCAGCAAGGAGGATTCAAATCTGAGGGTAATCAAGGTGGTTCTGGATCGAATCAGTTTAACCAGAAACCTTTTCAGAGCAGTGGTTACACAAGGAACTATGGGAATTCGTCTTATCAGCAAGTACATGCTAAGAATTCTGAGAGCAAGGTCGAGGCTATGCTTGAACAGCTGGTTCAAGGGCAGGATAAGATGACGGTGAGCTTCAATGGGAAGTTGGATGATCTTTACACAACCTTGAATGGAAGGATCGAAGCGCTCAGTATGAGTCAAACACTACAAGAAAACAGAGCTTTTGCAACGAAGATTTAAAAATTCAAATATATTACACATATCATTTACATTTACAACATCTCTCACCTTCTAACATGTACTTATACTCTAAAAACCATATTCTTGAAATTTTAGTTTTTTGGAAAACTCATACAATCATTTAGTTGTGTGCCTTTTATGATTAATAGCAAGTTATAAGTATCTACTTGTGTGTTAAGGAATGCTAAAATCATTTTTACAATTTCACATTTTTGCAATCGATTTGCAACCGATTTGCATCGCTTTTATTAAATTCGTCACAATTTCGTTGCAAATATTTTATTCCAGACAACAATCTCAAATTAGTACAAAGGGAATCTGAAAATATTTGAACTTTGCGACGAATTTGCGACGATTCGTCGCAAATTCGTCGCAAAATTCAAATATTTTCGATTCCCTCCTGTTAAAAATTCAAAATATTTGCGACGAATTTGCGACGATTCGTTGCAAATTCGTCGCAATTTTAAATAAATTTCCTTTTGTTTGTATCGGTAACCTTAAATTCGATATTTATTTGCGACGAATTTGCGACCATTAGTCGCAAATAAATAAAGAATTTGATTGGCTCTTTGATCGGTCAACACATTGCGACGGAATTGGGTCGAATTTACAATGATTATAAATCCCTATATATACATGCGCAAGCTTTCTCCCCAACTCGCTCAATCCCTCACTCAATCCACTTCTCTCTCTCTCTCATTGCTCTCTCTCGGCTTTCTCTCTCTAAACCAAAAAAGGTATTTTTTTTTTTAATTAATGCTTATTATTTATAATTAGATTCAATTAAGATTATTTGTTAGGAATGGAATAATTTAGAATATTAGATAGGTTTGGAATTATATTAAAAAATATGTAACAATGATATAATTGTTAGTTAATAGATTTAATTTTATTTTTTAGATGTCAGGTTCTCGTCGAGCTCATTATGTCCAGTTTCTTAGTGAGACTGGACAGAGGGGACCTTCCACTACTCCTCTTTTACCGACCGCACAATCATCGGCCTCGGTAGCTGGTCGAGACCCGAGTCCACCCGCACCGCCACCCGCACCACCCGCACCACATGCTGCTCCACTCACTGGTCGGGCGGCGTCCATCGAGCGGGTTAGAGCTATCATGTCCCAGCCAGACCGAGGTCTCTGTCATGATATATTACATCCTCATTTACTCCCCGGCGCATATTGGTAATTAATATATATTTATATATTACATAATTTCAATTATTTATGATTATTAATTCTGATTTTACTAATATATAATTGTTTTATTTCAGGTTCGAACGTGACAACAAGGTCGGTCGGAGTGTCGCAGATACGATTAAAGGATACTTCTCCGAACCACATCCAAATTGGAGCCAAACACCTCAGCATATCCAAGATACCTGGTTCGAGTCATTTGTGGTAAGAACTACAAATTTTTATTCGAGTTTCTCACATTATACTAATTAATTATATGATTTTTTTAATTTGTATACTAAAAATACTAATTTTTAATTTTTCTTATTTTTTAGCAAAAGTGGCATTGGGACCCGGAACATACGGATAATGTGAGGAACATGTTCGAGGCCAAGGCGAAAAAACGCCTTGCCGGGACGATGACGAACTGGAAGGCGGCATGGAGGAAGAGAGGCAATGACGCCAAACCCTCACACATAGACCTAGCTGTTTGGAACGGTTTGGTCCGATATTGGTTGGATCCTCACACCGAGGATGTGTCTGCGAAGTGTTCGACTTCTCGGAACACAAAAGACCCCGAGGGTAACCCTCCAACAAAGCACGTATCCGGTCAGACATCATTCGCCAGACGCCGTTTAGATATGGTAATATAAATATATATATGTATATATATATTATTTTTAATTAATATTTATATCTTTTTTAAATTAATAATAATTNATTTATATAAACTAATTTTTATTTATATTTAATATTTTACATGCAATTTATTTTAAATATGTAACATTTTGTTCTTTTAATTTCAGGTCGCTCCAAAGAAAAAAGGGCGAGTGATTGGAGTCGGATCTATTAGAGATGTTCCCGCTGCTTGTTCATCGACTCCGCGACAGGAACCGTGGCGGACACAACTGAGTCGGTCTGAAGCAGAGAACGTCAATTTGCGTGGGGAGATGTCATCCATGAAGGAACAGTTCGACGTTTTTAGGACACTGTTTGAGGTTATTGCGGAGGGTAACTCTGCTGTAGCTCAGGCAATGTCTAGGATACCAGGGACGACTGCACCTCCGACCAATGGAACTCCGACCACTGCACCTCAGATGACTGCACCTCAGGCGACTGGTCACCAAGAACCGGAATTCGATGTATTTGGAGATGTAGATCTGAACGCGGAATAGTTTTATTTTGTTTTATTTTTATTTTTGTAAAAACATTTAAATTTCAATTTCAATTTAAATTTTCTTTTTGTTTTTTCAAAAATTATTTTAAATTCAATTTTCATTTTAATTTTTAATTAATTGGCGATCGTTTTGCAGGAAATATATTTATCCTATTTTAATATTAGTCGCAAATCCGATGCAAATTTGCAACGATTTTGCATCGAATTATTTGTTGCGATTATTGGAACGTGTTAGAGACAAAATAAATCGCCGCAACTGTTTCCTCGCTAAAACGTCGCAACAATTGCAACAAATAATTCGATGCAAATTCGATGCAATGTTGCGACGAAATAATTGCGACGATTTTGCGACAAGTATATTTCGACACAATATTTGCAACAAATAATCCGATGCAAACTCGATGCAATTTTGCGACGAAATAGCGACGAACCGTTTGCGACGATTTTGCGACAAAAATATTTCGACACAATATTTGCGTTGAATTTTTGTCAATTTATGGTTTGCGTCGAAATGGTGTTCGACGCAAATTCGTGGCAACATAGCTATTGCAACGATTTAGCAACGAATATTGCCGATGCAAATGACCTGTTTTCTTGTAGTGAAAAGAAGTTGGAAATTCAGGTTGCTCAAACTTCAGAAGCTGTGAAGAGGCAAGAGGGTGTTCTTCCAGGTAGAGGAGAGAACCCAAGGAGGGAGCACATCAACGCAATCACTCTGAGGAGTGGAAAAGAGGTGAATACATGAGTGAAAGATGCACTACTTTTCGTCGATCTCGACGATGAAGATTCTGAAATCCCGAGGGTATCGATCGATACACCCCAGTGTCGATCGACACCAGTCAAAATCGTGCAACGGGACAACTCCAAAACCCCAGTGTCGATCGACAACCCTCAAGCATCGGTCGATACTAAGACTACTGCGAAGAAGACACCTGAGACTTCGGATGTAGTGCCTAAGGTAGTTCCATAACGAGTTTATATACCGAGGATACCTTATCCTAGAGCTGTCGGGAAGACTAAGAAGGAGGTGGAAGACTCTAGATGCAAGCAGATATTGGACAAGCTGATTGTCGAACTTCCTTTCTTCGATGCAATTAATACTTCCCCAGCTTTCAGAAGATATGTGAAGAAGATGGTGTCTAGCAACGTGAACCTTGAAGAAGGATGTGTGATGCTTACTCAGGAGTGCAGTGCAATCTTAACCAACATAATTCCAAAGAAACTTCCGGATCCAGGGAGCTTTGTGTTAGACTGTACGATATTCACCGGAAGGTTCGAGCGTTCTCTATGTGATCTTGGCTCAAGTGTGAACCTCATGCTGTATTCAGTTGCCAAGAGGATGGGTATGACTGATTTCACGCCCACTAGGATATCTTTGATACTTGCTGATCGCTCAGTGCGACTTCCAGAGGGGCTACTCGAAGATGTTCCTATTAAGATCGGGAATTGCTTGATCCCGACTGATTTCATTGTCTTGGAGTACGATGCTGAGCCTAGAGACCCCCTTATCCTGGGTAGACCATTCCTTGCCACATCTGGTGCATTGATTGATTGCAAGAATGGGAAGATAGCTCTTAACATAGGTGATTTTGCATGACCTTTAACATGGATACGATGATGAAGAGACCGACTATCGATGGGCAGACTTTCTTCGTAGATACTTTCACGGATATTGCTGAAGAGTACTTCTTGGAGATGCATTCTGAGGATCCGTTGGAGAGGGCACTGGTTTGTTTAGCTGAATCTGAGGTGTTCTTGAGTGAAGATGCTCGACACTGCACCATCAGTGTCGATCGATACTCCCTTAGTATCGGTCGACACCCTTGATAATTGACTTTTGCAAGTCTTGAGATCAATTGCTCAATATACAAGTAGTATAAGAGGTATCAATCCAATTGGGATTAATTCTAAGCACGAAGAATACAAGCCACTCAAGTAAGTTAAGCTAGATAGGTGAGTTGTTGATTTTGACTAATACCCTAACAAGATTTAGCAATAAACAAAACGAAACAAACTAAGCGGGATATGAACTCAAGTGATGAAACGAATCCAAGGATGGGGTAATTGGATATAGGCTATTCCAAGTCTAATTCATGATGCTCATACACAATCAAGGTTAATTTCCAAGGTTAAGATCCTAATCGCGACTAATCCTCTCTCAAGGTACTAATCACCTATGCTAATTACTAATCCAAGATCAAATTCTCATTTGTGGACTCTTAATTAGCAAGCATTAATTTCATTAATCAAGATCACCTAAATAATCCCTTAGACAACTAATCTCTTAGGCTAAGAAGAGAATTTCTCTTAGAAAGCTCTCTTAGGCATTTTATCGAACACCTTGTGGGTGGGAAATGCCTTGGGATCAAGTTTGACTTTCTCAAGCACAATCAAGCATTAAACACACTCCCTAAGAGTAGGAAATCCATTATCTATCCCTAAGCATCACAAATCATTCATGGGGTACAAATCCTTGTTGTTGTCCTTGAAAACCGGGTGGGGCCTTTGATTGAAATCCACTTTGATTCCCTTGGAATTGGTTCCGTGGGACATAACCTTGTTGGTTAGAGTTGAAGTGTTGGCCTTGCGGTTGGAATTGCTTTTGTGGAACCCCTTGAGCTTGAGTAGATTGTTGAGGGTAGACTTGGTCTTGGGGGTTCTCAACGTTGGGGTTGCGGTAAGAGAAGTTGGGGTGGTTGCGGTAGTTTTGGTTGAAGCCTTGTCTGTGGTAATTCCCTTGGTTCCCAACGTAGTTCACTTCTTCTTGTGTGTCAACGGCTTCCTCTTGGTAGCAATCTTGAGTATCTTCGTAATCACTAATGAAATGAACCGCTTTGTGAGACTCTTTGTTAGTAGCCGCAAGAAGTTTATCTATCAAGGATGCTTGCTTATCCATCTTCTCATTAAGTGCCTTCATGTCTTTGGCTCTCTTGTGCTCATCAAAGTCGCTTGTGGTCCTTGTGGCACGGTCATAATCGTCGCCATAGGTCCCATCACTAGTAGCTAAGTTTTCCACAAGCTCCATGGCTTCCTCCACGTCCTTAGCCAAGAAATTACCATTCGATGCCGTATCGAGTAGCATTCGAATCTTAGGCAAAGCACCCCGGTATAGAGTACTTAAAAGAGAGGCGTTGCTAAAGCCGTGATGGGGGCATTGAGATGTGTAGCCTCTAAATCTTTCCCAAGCCTCGTTGAAAGACTCATTGGACCGTTGTGTGAAGCTCGATATCTCGTTGCGAAGCTTGGCGGTTCTAGCCGGTGAAAAGAATTTGGCAAGAAAC
>PKMM01055180.1:12868-35433 GCA_002933915.1 Eutrema heterophyllum
GTGTTACCTAGAAGTCTTGAGATGAGGAGGAAGACCCCATCGAGAAAGAGGGGTTGCTAGAACACGGTGATGGAGATCGCATGGCCTTTCGTTTATCCGCCTTCTCTCTACGAGCCAAGGAACGGCATGCTTCCTCGTGGTCCATCAAGTCACCACCATGCGAGCCTTCACCAATTTCACGGCGATGCGCGGTGTGTGTCTCCACGTGGCTGCCACTACCCATCTCGCAAGACCCCTGTGCCTTAAGCTCCTTGATTGTCTTCTTCAAACTCTTGATCGTCTTTGCCATCTTCCTCATCGATCGGTCTTGCCACTTGCACCACCTTTGGAGGAGTCTCGTTTGATGGTGCGCGTGTCTAGTGACGGGGTCACCCATGGCACCGTCGAATGGCTCGAAATAGTACCGCTCGCTCCCGTAGGTGGGCATAGGAAGTGGGGGACTAGCGACTTCGTCTTCGGAAGGAGAGGAATCCTCGGTCACACTCGCCCTCGAGGCCTTACTCCTCTCGGCCTTGGCCTTGTGGGGTAGGCCAATGGGTGGGTCCATGGCTGGGTTGTAGAGGTGCTCCTTGACGGGATAGAAGGAGATGTTCCGCCGGTTGTCGGGACGAGTGAGTTCCGCATTGGGTAGTAAAACCTGTACCGCTTCATCTCGACCGAGTTTGACGTTGTAAGCTAGCAATGGTCCGATCCTTCCCTTGAGGAACCTTGTGCGTATTAGATACGCCTCATCCATCAAGTTCCACTCCTCCTTTGTATGCGGCAGTTTTACCCCCTTAGCTTTTAGAATGGGTGTCACAAGCCAGCCAATACTTATTGCGGACTTCTTGTTCTTGGTCTCGTATGCCCACGCTTTGTAGCAAAAGAACCGTCGCACCAAGAGAGTTGCAAGAGATGGGATCCTCTCGCTTCCCTTGAAAACCGTCCCATTGGGGAAAACCGGGAGAAGGGGTCTTAACCCAAGAGCCATCAACTCGAGTTCGTCGAGTGTAACCGTACCAAACTCCACTTTGGCGAAGAACATATGGGCCAGCACCTTGTGTACATATCGAATCGCCGGGTTACGGATGTGAGTCGTTTTGTTTCCACCCGGCTGGTAGTTCCCGTAGCCAATGGTGTCCCATACGCGCTTGAGCTCGTTCTTGGGGTAGTGAAAGTACGGGCTCCCACTTGTTCCTTCTTCACGGAACCCGAATATTTGGCAAATCTCGTGGAAGGTCATTCGATGGTCTTTGCCATTCACCACGAACCCAATCTCTCCAAAACCGGTGTGGGCAGTTGATTTCTTGTGATGCTTGTCGTAGAAAGCCACCTTGAGGGAAGAGAGGAATTGACATGTAAGCACGTGATGGGCTTGCTCCTTCATGTGTAGAAACTGTCCTAGACACATGGTATCGAAAATCTTGGCCACGTCTTCGAGGATCCCCATCTTCTCTAGCACCATAACATCCGCAAAACGACCTTGCTCAAAATCCATGTCAATAAGCTTGTCGAAGCATTGCTCCGTGGTTGGAGGATCCGGAATAGCAACAGCTTTGCCTTTGCCCGTACCCGCACCTTTGCCCTTCTTCTTGTCCGTGGATATTTCCGCAACGGCTATTTGCTTGCCTTTAGCTTTAGCACTTGCCGCGTCAACGGGTTTCTGAGCTCGAGAACTTGATGCAACAACCATTGCATTACCCGCGGCCGAGGCTTGAGGCTGAGCTTGAGCTTGAGCTTCGTCTTTCTTTGTGGCGGCTCTCGTTCGGCCCATGATTCCTACAATTTCTCGAGGAAATAATTAGTCTCATGGAAGTATAACTCGAAATCGAAAATGAGCAACAAAGAGGTGTTTTAATTCAATCTAAACAATTCATCATACTCAAGCTCATTGATTAAACTTCTAAAATCTCTAAGAAATTTCAATGAATTTGCTCAATTTCATCATATCTTCACCAAAAATCAAGAGCATAAATATGCAAATTCGTTACCAAAGCTACTAGCTCCTAGAAAACAACGATTCCTAGCAATTCCTAGCAATTCCTAGCAAACCCCAAGGCTAAAATGGAGCTAGGTGCAGCACACAAACATTTCCATGGAGTTTCAATTTAAGGGCAAAATTCATGAAATTTTCGGTGCAAATACCTTGGGGATGAGTGCAAAGATGATAGAAACGATGCTAAATCCAGAAAGAGGAGCAAAAACCGAGTTCACAGCAATTTGAAGTCGCGATTTCTCCAAGATAACCCGCCCACTCACTGCCCTGTTATGCAAGGAGACACAATTTGATTTCACACCAGAGTTTCTTGCGGCCTTTGAGGAGATTAAGAAGGCATTAGTAAGTGCTCCTATTGTGCAACCTCCATATTGGACTTTGCCTTTCGAGATTATGTGCGACGCCAGCGATTTTGATGTGGGTTCAGTTCTGGGTCAGAGGAAGGATAAGAAGCTGCATGTCATCCACTACGCCAGCAAAACATAGGACGATGCTCAGAGGAACTACAGCACAACAGAGAAGGAATTACTTGCGGTGGTTTTCTCTTTCGATAAATTTCGCCCTTATTTGATTGGGAGCAAAGTGATCGTTCACACAGATCATGTTGCTCTCAAATATTTGATGCAGAACAAGGATCTCAAACCTCGTCTTTGTCGTTGGGTTCTTTTGCTCCAAGGGTTTGATATTGAGATAAAGGACAAGAGAGGAGTAGAGAATGGGGTTGCTGATCATCTTTCGAGGTTGAAGCTCGATACAGATGTACCTATTGATGATAAATTACATGAGGAGTCCATTTACTACATGGAAACTGGTTTCCAACGTGGGTTCACCGAAAATCAGCAATTCCCACGTATTGCAGGTTTCGGTATCGATCGACACTCTCCTAGTGTCGGTCGATACCCGTCGGCTTCTGAACCTGTTTTGACCGCGGAACACCTTGGTGCTTCTGAGGAGTATCTTGTTGTTGTAGCTGATTCTGATCTACCATGGTATGCTGATATTGCCAACTTCCTCGCTGCAGATACAGAGCCAAAGAACCTAAAGAAATATGCCAAGAAGAAATTTCTGCGAGACATAAGGCGATACTTTTGGGATGAGCCTTAACTGTATAAACATTGCTCTGATGGTATCTACAGGAGATGGATTGCTGAATCGGAGGTACCTAAGGTTTTATTTCACTGTCATGGTTTTGAGTATGCTGGACACTTTGCTACTTTCAAGACGGCGTCCAAGGTTCTTCAAGCAGGCTTCTGGTGGCCTACTATGTTTAAAGATGCTCATACCTTTATCTCGCAGTGTGATGTGTGTAAGAGGAGAGGGAAGATCAGTAAGAGACATGAGATGCCACAAAATTTCATCCTTGAGGTTGAGATTTTTGATTGCTGGGGTATCGATTTTATGGGACATTTTCCTTCGTCATACAAGAACCAGTACATTCTAGTTGCAGTGGATTATGGTCTAAGTGGGTGGAGGCAATTGCTAGTCCAACCAACGACTCTTCGGTGGTTCTTAAGCTGTTTAAGACCATCATCTTTCCACGATTTGGCGTGCCTCGTATTGTTATCAGTGATGGTGGCAGTCATTTCATCAACAGGGTTTTTGAGAAGTTACTGAGGAAGCATGGTGTGAATCATCGTGTGGCTACTCCTTATCACCCCCAGACCAGTGGGCAAGTCGAGGTCTCCAACAGGCAAATCAAGGAGATTCTAGAGAAGATAGTGGGAACTTCTAGGAAGGATTGGTCTACGAAGCTGGACGATGCGTTGTGGGCTTACAGGACTGCTTATAAGACACCATTGGGCACTACACCTTTTCATATGCTGTATGGGAAAGCATGTCACCTTCCTGTGGAGATCGAGCATAAGGCAGCATGGGCTACTAAGTTGCTGAATTTTGACATCAAGCCTGCTGCTGAGAAGCGATTGATCCAGCTGAACGAGCTGGATGAGATTAGGCATCATGCCTATGAGAACTCGAGGCTGTACAAGGAGAGGACTAAGGCGTACCACGACAGGAAAATCCTCGACCGAATTTTCGAACCCAATGATCAGGTACTTCTGTATAACTCTCGTTTGCATTTGTTTCCTGGTAAATGGCGTTCTCGTTGGTCAGGTCCCTTCACTGTCAAGGAGGTTAGACCACATGGTGCACTGGTGAAACACTACATACGGAGAACTAAGATCCCAGATGGACACATCATGCATCTAGATGATGCACCCGCTGCTTGAAAGGCGGTACAGTCAAGCTAATGACGTTAAACAAGCGTTTGGTGGGAGGTAACCCACTGGTGAGTCTGTACATATCTTTTTCCTTTCTTTTTATTTTTAGTTTTGTGTTTCGTTGTGTCACGTGAAACAGATTCGGACGAGTTTTATCGACACCCTCCTTACGCCAGAGAAGCACCAACTTGCTACGAGTATCGATCGACACCATCTGGTATCGGTCGATACCCGCCGCCCAGGTAAGTTTCCTTATAAACCCTACGGGTTTTTCTCTTTTGCCTCACAACTCCCACCGACCGACGCATGCTCTATTTCACGAAAAATCACCAAATCTTCGTTTCTCAACGCTTTTGAGTGATTTTTGTGTCTATTCTGTTCGATTTTTCGTGCTCTATACCATTCTCTCATTCATTCTCACGATCTACTAGGTATGTAACACGAATTTTCACCTTTTCAATCCATGCACCAAGTTTAGATTTTCGACTTTTAGGCTCTTAAAACTAGTTTTGTTGGATGATTATCACTTGATTAGTGTGTTCTAGGCCTAGTCGAACCTTGCCTTACGTTTCATTACGCTTGGTTTGCAATTTTGGAATTTTTGGATTTGTGTTCTTCGTGACTGCTCGATACAAGTCTTAGTATCGATCGATACTACCCCAGTATCGGTCGATGCTAACACTTTTACTTGGCCGAGATTGCTTTGTTTGAGAGAGATGTTGGATTTATGCTGTGTTTCGTGTTTGTTGATGATGCAGATGGCACCTAGGAAGAAGCCACGTACCGATGATGCTTCCGGCTCCCACCCACCTGAGAAAGAATACATGTTGCACGCTCGCATCGAGTTCAAAGACGACGGGGTTTGGACAGTGGGAACGGTTATCGCTTGTCTCACCGGGAACCGCTACAAGGTTCAGACCGCAAACTCTACAAACTTCACAGTTGTTTTCGGTAGACACTTACGAGACGCACCACCAGAGGTACCTGTGCCTTCACCACCATTGCCTCCTCGCACAACGGTTCGGTTTCCTTGTCCTAAGATCAGCGAGAAGGCCATGATACGATTGAGAGATGATTACGAGGGCTCCGATAAGGAGATTACAGAGAGTCGGGCGTGCACGCACAAGCCTATTTCAGAGGAGTGGGATGATTATGACTCCATCTTCTACAACACCTAGCAGGAGGTTGATGTGCGCCCCACTCGATTTGTGGACACGCACACTATGAGACATCTGGGTTTTGACAGAGATCTTGATGGTTTGATCCGGAAGATCGGACGCGGCAATATGACTTATACCCCGACTTGGTCTGCCAAATCCTCGCGTCCGTCCGCATCTACTACACTGGTGAGCCTTCAGTGACTGCACAGCCGGGTGTGCTGACGTTTCTGATTCGCGGTGTGCGCTACAGGATTTCTTTTCAGGAGTTTTGCGACATATATGGGTTTAACAGAGATTTCTCGCGGTGTGAGCTTCCACGCAAGTTCTTGGATATTGAGGCATTCTGGTCTCATTTCGGGCACGGGGTCTACGACAGCAAGACCACCACACAGATGGATGTGCGCCATCCTGTCCTGCGTTGTCTTGTTAGGATCTTGAGCAACACCTTGTTGTGCAAGATGGAGCCTAACAAGATGAGGGTAACTGAGCTGATTGTGTTGTCCATTGGGATCGGGGACATCATTGATGATGAGGCGTACGAGTGGCATGAGATGGACCTTGCTGTTTTTGCGCACCACTTGGAGTCGCTGAAGGTGAAGCCTTTTACCGGACGCGGCAAGTCTTCTAGGACTGCAGTTCGCCAGAAGACTGAGACGGTGGACAGTCTCCTCACTCCCATTTTTATGCATCTTGGGATCAGCACCGCCAGTTGCTCGATCTTGACATCCCGAGAGCTTATGGACTTGGCGCACTTGGAGCACCAGCGCTGGCTGAAGCCTGATAGGCGTTGGGTTTTCAGCACTTCTATTGGGGATTATCTGGTTCAGCTCCCCAACATAGATCTAACTGACATTGGCGGTGATCCTGCTCAGCTACTCTTCGCGCCTGACACTGCTGATATGGAGCCTGCACCGGTCACTCGACGTCGAGGCTCAGCCACTAAAGCCCGTCCGCCTGCATTTGGCCCTGCTGGGGGTCAACCACGCGCGCGACACACACCTACTCCTACACCTACTCTTCCTACGCCACATGCGATGGAGATGGACCCGTTCCAGCGCTACGTTGTCGAAAGTCTTCAGACCATTTGGAGTGCTATGTCTCGATGCAGTTGCATGGCGTCTCAGCGTCCCATTTCACCACGCTCACCACATCAGGCTGGAGCATCTGGCACTGCTGGCGATGACTCTAACGCCACTGAGGAGGATTAGTCCTCTGTTTATCTGGTTTCACGTTTGTCTTTCTTTTCCCTTTTCTGTTTCTTTTCGTTTGGACTTTTGTTATTTTGAGTCGTTATGTCAGCATTTTATCATTTAGTACTTTGTGGAACATTTGCTTTGATGATCTTTTGTTGCTTTTAACTTGTGTTTGAGTGATCTAACAGTGCTAACCATAACACATTTGGATTGTTTGACACAATTATTGGGCACAATTGTCGCTGTCAAAAGGAATTCTGTCGACAAACCACTGGTATCGATCGATACCAGTGCAGTGTCGGTCGACACTCATCACCATCTCGGGTAACCTCTTCGATTTTCACATTCCACTGGGTTCATTTGATTTCTTTCACCAAACTCGGGCTTGATAACACTAGGGACAGTGTTGTTTAAGTCTAGGGGAGGTAGTCGCTGACATTGTGTTTGTTTTACTTAGAGTCAGTCGTTTTTCGTGTCAAATTTGTTTTATTGAGTCAAAATTTTGTTGGAGATTATGATCGTGTTCTTGAATCTGCTGCTTTGATTTTGCTTCTGAGTGTCCACTGTTACAGAATCAGCTACAGATCGACTAATGAAAAATCCAAAGGCTGACCAGTTAACTAGAAGACACACATGTTTCCAGCAGAGTTCTTTTAAAGCCTGAGCCAAATTTTTGCACTTCATCGATGTGGTTAGTATTCACAGAGCTTGATTCCTCATTCATATCTAACAAAGGAACCCATGTGTTTAAAGTAATGGTATCTCTCTCCTCTATTATAAGTTAATAAATAAGAGCATAAAAGATGAAATGATTTTCTTCTGAGTAGGGGGCTAGGAAAATTTCCAGCGATCCCATTATTCTACTTGGTGAGGGATGATCACACAGAGGATTGGAAGCGAGGCTAGGATTTTCCTATGATGCCATTATTCGCCTACACCCTTTGATACATTGAGAGGGAAGAACCGGGGATTCGGTGGCAAACACCATCAATACTCGCGTCTCATACCTTGATGTGTATGTGCGAATCTAAAAAAAAAAAAAAAGAGAAGAAGAAAAAAGAAAAAAAAAAAAAAAGATATATATGATAAGAAATAAGTCTGGGGGAGAGAAAGTGATACAAAAAGTGTGAAATTGGGTGGTTCCTTGTTATGATATTGTATGGGAAAGAATCTAGAAGGATCTTGGTATTAATCACAGCGATGAAACTGGCGATGAGGGGTTTAATTGAACGATGCTGCGAAATAATGTGTGTAGTATGGGGAAGCTACGAATGCCTAAGGAGAAGTACATGGTGGTTGTCTTGGAACTGGTTAGGTAATATTTGAGTGCTTGGGAAAAGGGTGATTGCAGTGTTTCATGAACAGGTGAGTCTCCGTGTTTTTAAACCTCTTTCTCTGGTTTAGTCTTCTATTTGCTTGAGGGCAAGCAAATGCTAAGTCTTGGGGAGTTGATATATCATGGTTTTTACCCCTTTTAAGCCATGATATAAGTCCGTTTTATAGAGTCTTTCTACTATTTTGGAGTCTTTTAGAGTCTTTTACAGGTTTTAGCACGTTTGGAGCATAATTGGAGATATTAGAGTTTTTTTGAGCATTTTGGAGCAAAACAGAAGCTTGTGTAGCTGAGTACCCGATTTAGAGTCTCAGTATCGATCGATACTCCCTAGTATCAGTTGATACTCATTGCAGCAAGACAGAAGTCGCGACTTTTATGAAGAGTTGAAGAATTGCAAAATTGCCCAGAAGACTTTAATAATTGCAATAAGCCCCAAAACGTGTTTTAGGTTATTAATTAGGTTTTTGAGCCACTTTTGTTGACTACGCTGGATTAGACTTGATTTGATTCTGAGTTTTGTGAGAGAGTTTTGTGAGGGAGACAAGTCTGAGACTCTGTTCGTCCGAGAGAAGATTTTGAACCCTCTTGTTACTCTCCTTTTTATTATTTATCTAAGTATTATTTCAGCCATGTTTATTGTTTCAATTATCATGTCTGAGTAGTTCTCTTGTTAGGTTCAGGGTTCTCATAAGGGTTTTCTTTGAATGTTAGGTTAATTGAATAATTAGGATTCACCATCTGAATTAGTTCTTCGCCTTAGGTTGTTCTCAAAGCTAATTCTAGATTGATCACCTAGAACTTAGATCTTAGGATAATTGGTTAGGCACGAGAGTGCGATTAATTACCTGACAGAACCTAGAGTGAGCAAAAGAACTATTCGCAAAGAGATTTGGTTTAGTTGTTTTGTGAACAAATCAAACTTGAACTAAAAGCTGGTTTAGACTTTAGGATTCGCAAAGAGATTTGGAATTCTAGGATTTAGACTTAGATAGTTTTCGCAACGAGAGTTGGTTAGCTATACTTTAGTGATTTGAGTTCAAGAACCGCGCTAAATCCGAATCCTGTTAGTTAGTCTATTTACATTCATTGAATTCCTGAGAAATACCCTGAGCCTATCTTTCTTCCAATCGACTTACAACACTTTTAATTTACGCACTTGCATTTCATTTACATCTGTTGGTTTAGCTTAATTCGAATATACATAATCTATTGCGTGAATTCTGGAGTTCTTGTGTTCGACCCCTACTTATACTACAACACTACTTTAGTACTTTTTAGGGTATTAATTTGAGCATATTAAATTGAATCATCATCTTCGGTGCCATCCAAATCCGGGATTTCAGCGATAGCGTATGTTGTCTCATCGGACAAAGGGGGGATGTCGAAATCCTCTTCTAAATAATCAGCAAGCGTTTTTGTTATCAGATTTTCTAATATGGCACCACATCGACGATTCTGCGTGTACGGGTATGTTGACTCCGCTATAGTGAAGGGAAGACGAGCTAAGTCACTGGCTCGGGCATTGAAGGGCAGATCAGGAACTGCAGGTTCTGCGTTACACACTATCTCTGGTGTGATAGATCCCCCAAAGCCATCCTCTATAAATGGTATCCAGAATTCGGTCTCATATCCCCGAGCTCGTACGTCGTCAAGGTTTACAATTTCTGACTCCAAGTCTTTGTCTTCCAAGAGATGTGATAGCTGTCAGAGGCTATCGCATCTCTTACTTCCAAGTCTCGTTTGTGGGTTCGCGTACACGTGGATGTGTCCACATCATCACCCAATATATTGAATTTGGGTATCTCAAATGTTAAAGGGAGCACATAATGGGAAGAAGACTTTGCGGGGGGGCATGCTAGTAGATGATCTAAGAGTTTCCTCAATTTGGATGGCGTGTTCGATAAGGTCATCATCATCCAGCTGAAATGGGGTTGTATTTGTCTCGGAAGGAAGCCCAAAAGCAGGAACATCAGGGGTATGCAGCTGCTATCGCGACCCATCCTCTGACAACAAATTACCTACGCAGGCAAGGGTTTCTGACAAAACTAATGGAAAACATTGTTTTTTGGAAGCCGGTGTTGTGAACCCAGACCCGCTTCTGGCAATTTCTGTGGATACTCTTTCGAACTTCGCAAACAGTTTCAAGGATCGATGAAGTTGTAAACGGGTGATAAAAAAGTATTGCTCCAGTACTTGAAAGGATAATATGTGTTGCTACCTACCAAAATGCGTGGTCCCACGAACTCTTTTGTACATACTTTCTTAGTTCATCCATGCTCATCCCCTCGTGAAGGGAAACGACACAGGACATTAGGTTGTTGTCCGGAAGGAATTCTCATCTCCCCTCTGTTGAGCAATGCCAGTCGCCAGCAACACATTCATAATTTTTGTCCATTGCAATCTATGAAAACGACATTGAAAAATGTTAAATAGTTGTCCACAATAGAAGCATCCATAAGGAATAAAAGCAGTGTACGATGGAAATAAAATGCGACATACCACTCGCCCCACGGTGGATCCGAAGTTCAAAATAAAAAGCTGGAATCATATATATTAACCATGATAAGTGATATTCCCATATTTTACCTCTTTTAGCATGCATTTAACTTAGCATTTTAGGTCTCATGCATGTGTTTTCATATCTTTCTTTAGTGTTTTGGTCTAAATTAGGCTTTAGTTAGTTTTCATTAGGTCCTAGTGAGTCTTGCATTCATTTGGAGTGTTTTCTAGGTGTTTGGAGACATTTTGGAGATGTTAGGAGTAATGGAGCAAAAGAGGATGCAAGGATCATTCTGAAGTGTCTTAAAGATCCGACTGAACGAAGGAGTTACGGTCATATTCAGCCTCAATACCGAATCCTCGAGTGTGCTCTGATACCAATTGATACGGAATTTCCCAAAAACGACTCAAAGGTTGGCGTTGGATAATCCTTGACTCAAAGGTTGAGCAAGGCGGTGGAGCCTGATCGTGTGAAATCCGTGGTGCAAGAGGTTGAGGGGCGAGTACTCTCGGGGATCCTCATAACTACACACACTAATACGCTTCCAACGAACAAGGTTAATGAGTGGTCCGCACAAAAGGGGATGGAATCCTCTTGTCACAACCGGTTTGATCACTTGGAATCACACCAAGATAATCGAAAAGTTCACACAAAACCAAGGAGAATCAATCACTCTCTCTAAAATAGCAAATCACTTGCATAAGTTTTTAAAATTCAAAGTTGTTCTATTCTTATTTCACAAACTTATGTTACATCTTATAGAAAAACAAGTAAACTAACTAAGGTGAAATACTAACTAAAGTTGAGTCAACACTCAGCATAATTTAGAGAGAAAAACTAGCAAAAGAAAACAAGTGGAACAAGTCACAATCAAAGAAAATCACACAAAACACAAATTGCAAGTTTGGCTGCGTAATGAACAGTACCCATGCGTAATGAATCATCAAACCATCAATAATCAAGCATAATCAAAAAACAAACAAAAACCTTAAAGTCTAAACATGAAGAACAAAAGAGAAAGAGACATAAAGATAAATAAATTGCATAAATAAAAGATAGAGTTGAAGAAATCTTCTCTAGAGTGGCATTTGTATGAAGAACAATCAAAATCCCTCCAAAATCATAGGAAGAGTTTGGGATAAAACCGAACTCTAGAAAGAAGAAAACTTAGATCACAAAAATTAGGTTTTTAGACTATTTAAAGGAAGGTGGGCGAACCGGGTCAACCCGGGACAAACCGGGTATTGACCCGGTTGAAATGGGTCAAATCTGGTCTTGAGTGGCTTCAATACCGAGCCCACAGGTCGGTGCAATTGATCGGTGTAGTTGCTGGGCTTCAACTCCGGGCAGAACTCGTTTGGGCGGCAGACAGACATGTCTTTGCTAAATCTGATGTATCGTTTTAACCACAGCTCCAAACGACATGAAACCACCTTCAGATGATATCTAACTCAATTATCTAGAACTTCTATGAAGACCTCCGAAGCTAATTCGGACTGGAGACCCTTCTTTCGGGCAGATCTTTCAGACACATCAGATGAGCTCGGCTGGTTTGGGTGAGATACCGATGCCACGGGTCGGTATCGTGGATCGGAGCTAAGGAGTTTTGCTTCTGTTTGCATACCGAGCATATACACCGAGCTGTGGACTCGGTGTAATGCCATGAGGTTGCTACGCCGAGTGACAATACCGAGCAGTGGACTCGGTATTGAAGAAACCATCTCGGCCATGCGGACATACCTCCAGTAAATCTGTCACATCTCCCAAACCACACGTCCAACTGGCTTGATTCAAAGTCCAGTAGAAAGATAACTCATCCGTCTACAACTTTCATGAACACCTCCAAAGCTAAATCAGATCGGAAAGCCTTTGTTCTTCAGGTTCTTTTGAACGGTTCGGATGACCATTGTATTCTACTTTGGTCCATTTCTCCAAATATACCCAAATTGCCTCCAAACACCTAGAAAATACTCCAAAACATGCAAGAACTCACTAGGACCTACTGCAAATGTCCTAAACTCTAAATGAGACCTAAATGCAAGACAAAACCATGATTATGCATGCAAATGACGCGAAACTCTAAGTAAAATGTATGCTAGAACATGCTATATATGAATATATCAATTAGATGACGAATTGATTAAGAAAAAAAAGATGTAGGAAGAAGAGATTCAAGAAACTAGAAATCAATTTGCATAGATCAAAAAGGAAATATCTCTTACAAAATACTTAGAACCCACTAAGAGAGGTTTTTAGTATAAGAAAAAGACCCCCTTGAAAATTAGGTTTTTCTGGTATTTATAGTGAATAGTGCGAACCGGGTCAACCCGGAACAAACCGGGTATTGACCCGGTCGGGTTTGGGCAAAAACATGAAAATACAGGTTTGTACCGATCGGTTCTGGGTCGGTACAAACCATCCGGTACAAATCCTGTCGCTGGCTGGGTAAGGTTTTAGCCGATGGGAACGACGGTCGGATCGAAGCAGGATGGGTTTTAGCCGGCAGTAATGACGATCGGATCGCTGTAGTTTAGTGCCGTGTGATTAGTACCGGCCCAGGATGGGTCGGCACTAATCTTCCTGTGCCTTGGTGCCGCTTGTTTTTGGGCCGGTATGCGAGAGTTCTTGGATCGGTGTTAGTTTCTGTCTTCATACCGATCGGGAAATACCGCTTCAGGACCGGTCGGTGTAGTGTGAAGGGAAGGTACGTCGAGCGGTTCGTCGTCGTTCCAGGTGAGTGTGCCGGTCGATTCTGGGGCGGCATGAAATCGACTCTGGATCGGTATTTTTCTCTGTCCCTATACTGACCCAGGATGGGTCGGTACACTCCTCTCCTTTTGCTGTTTTTGCCTTGGCCATCTCTTCTTGCACTCAACTCCGATTTGGCTTGGTTCGGTGACTTCCAATCCTCCTAAAGTGTCTCCAAGCACCTGGAAAAAGACCCCAAAACATGCAAGACTCACTAGGACTTCATGCAACCTAACTAGACTCTAATTTAGACCAAAACACTAAGGAAAACGATGATTATGCATGCATGCAACTAAAAACGCTAAGTAAAAGGCATGCTAAATAAGTAAAATATGAGAATATCAACTCCCCCAAACTTAATCTTTTGCTTGTCCTCAAGCGAACAAACACGAGAAAGCAGGGAGAGAGGTTTGAAGGCGGGAGCTCAAATCCACAAGTATTATAAAAGAAATCAAGCTCAATGTCCAAGTTGTTAGTTATAAAATGCGATCAAACTAGTTTACTCAAAAGGAGCTAGCCATATCCCTTCCCTACATGAATCAAGCCTAAGTCTCAACCTACACACGCGTTCCTCTCATCCAATCCTTTGACATTCAATTAGTGGTTCCAAGTGGATCATGCTCATGCAATGCAAACAAACTCATTTGGTTAAGGGCTTGGTTTTTTTAGACAAAGATGATCTCAATTCATGTGGTGGTTTTCGAACAAGGGATCTCTCATCGAAGGAATGGACTTTGGCAAAATGCTAAGGGTGAAGAGCAATAGATGCATAAAAGGCTAGACTTCCATCTACCCAATGCCTCATTACAAAATCGACCCTAATTCTAAACCCACAAAGAACAAATCCTAGCTACCCTTCACAAGGCGTTCTTGCCTTCTTACACCACATCTTTTCATTATCTTTCTTCTTTATAAGCACTTGGGGGGTTTCTTCTTCAACAAATGGTTTGGCATACATTGCTTTCCTTGACTTAGCTTCTCTTTTGTTTTCTCTAGCCTCTTTCATTTCTTTTCTAACTTGAGCCATTTTGGCTTCTTTTCTTTCTTTTTAAAGCTAGAGACTATCTTGCCAACCATTTCGATCTTATTGCTTTCCCCAAATCACTCTCCCAAATTCCTTTCTTTCTTTCCACTTTTCCAATCCCATGATCCTTCTTTTCTTTCCTTTTCACCCATTCCCCTCATCACAAATACCGACCTATCTAACCTAGCCTAATCTAGCTCATGATACGCGAGCTAGTTCTACATGAAAGCCATCCCTTGTCGCTCTAGACCCAACACTTTTTGCTAAGTCCATTCAAAAATAAGGCCTCACAACGCTCACTAAACATGTAGGCTTGAAAGAAGGATGAGTTTTTAGGTGGGGAACCATTCCAAAGGTGAGAATTGGCTACTTGGGCCAACAAGAGTGGTACAAAGGGATAAGATGACCTAAGTATGTATGCGGAATCCATGAGTCCATTGTGCAATGCATGATCATGATAATTAATGTGTCAAACCTAAGTAGTGAGACACAAGATCAAAACATGGTTCGTCCTTTATTTCAAACACGAGATCAAAGCATCAAACAATTAGCAACGAGGACATTGGACCGAGCTCTTAAAATGATACTCTACAAGGAAAAATCATCATTGCTCCCTATGCACGTGCAATGCAACCTACATGTTACTAGACTCGATCCTATTCGTGAAATGCAAGCTAAATGACTTCTTTTTGTGTTTTAAAATTTTCAAATTTTCCGATTTTTAAAAAAAAAAAATTTTTATGCCTTAGATGAATGCATGAATGTATGAGACTCAAAATGCAAAATAGAAAAATAAGATCAAAATAAACGTGGTTAGATGCAGGTCCCTCCCCCAAACTTAAATCGCACCGTCCCGGTGTGAAATAAATTCGACGGAAGAACCAAAAACAAGATATAAAAATAACTATACAATGCAAGACGCAAGGAAATAAAAATAAAAATAAAAACTATGTATAGGGATGTTGGAGTCTTACCTAGTAACCTTGAGAGGAGGAGGAAGACCCCATCTAGAAAGAGGGGTTGCTAGAGCACGGTGATGGAGATCTCATGGCCTTCCGTTTTTCCGCCTTCTCACGACGAGCCAAAGAACGGCATGCTTCCTCGTGACCGATCATCTCTCCGCCATGCGATCCCTCGCCAACCTCGCGGCGGTTTGTGACCCGCGTTTCGCCGTGTGCGTCGCTAGCCGCATCACAAGAGCCTTTCGCCTTAAGCTCCTTGATTGTCTCCTTCAAGCTCTTGATCGTCTTTGCCATCTTTCTCATTGAACGGTCTTGCCACTTGCACCACCGTTGGAGGAGTCTCGTTTGATGTTGTGCGTGTCTAGTGGCGGGGTCGCCCATCGCTCCATCGAACGGCTCAAAGTGGTAACGCTCACTCTCATAGGTGGGCATAGGAAATGGTGGGCTAGCGGCGTCATCATCGGAGTCGGAGAGTACTTCGGTCTTACTCTTCTCGGCCTTTTCCTTGCGAGGTAGGCCGATAGGTGGATCCATGGCTGGGTTGTAGAGGTGGTCCTTGGTGGGGTAGAACGTGATGTTCCGCCGGTTTTGAAGGCTAGTGAGATCCGCATTGGGTAGCAAAACTTGCACCGCTTCATCCCTACCGAGCTTTACGTTGTAGGCGAGCAATGGTCCGATCCTTCCTTTGAGGAACCTCGTGCGTATGAGATACGACTCATCCAACAAATTCCACCCCGCCTTTGTATGCGACAACATTACCCCCTTGGCCTTTAGGATGGGCGTCACAAGCCAACCGATCCTTATCGCGGATTTCTTGTTCTTGGTCTCGTAAGCCGATGCCTTGTAGCAAAAGAAACGTCTCACTAAGAGAGTCGCAAGAGATGGCGTTCTCTCACTTCCTTGGAAAACCGTCCGTTGGGGAAAACCGGGAGAAGGGGTCTTAACCCGAGAGCCATCAACTCGAGTTCATCGAGTGTCACCGTACCGAACTCCACTTTGGCGAAGAACATATGGGCCAGCACCTTGTGTACATATCGAATCGCCGGGTTGCGGATGTGAGTGGTTTTGTTTCCACCCGGGTGATAATTTCCATAGCCAATGATGTCCCATACCCGCTTGAGCTCGTTCTTGGGGTAATGAAAGTACGGGCTCCCGCTAGTTCCCTCTTCATGGAAACCAAATATTTGACAAATCTCATGGAAAGTCATGCGGTAGTCGTTGCCATTCACCTCGAACTTAATCTCTCCAAACCCGGTTTGGGGATTTGACTTCTTGTGATGCTCGTCGTATAAGGCTACCTTGAGAGAAGAGAGGAATTGGCAAGTAAGCACGTGATGGGCATGCTCCTTCATGTGTAAGAACCTTCCAAGACCCATGGTGTCGAAGATTGTTGCCACATCTTCGAGAATTCCCATCTTCTCTAGCACAACAACATCCGCGAAACGACCTTGCTCAAAATCCATGTCAATAAGCTTCTCGAAGCATTGTTCCGTGGTTGGAGGATCCGGAATAGCAACAGCCTTGCCTTTGTCTTTCCCCGCACTTTTGCCCTTCTTCTTGTCCGTGGTCTTTTCAACAATGGCGACTCGCTTGCCTTTAGCCTTAGCGCTTTTCGCATCAACGGGTTTCTTGGCTCGAGAACTCGATGCAGCAACCATTGCATTACCCGCGGCCTGAGCTTGAGGCTGAACTTGAGCTTGAGCTTTATCGTTCCTTGTGTCGGCTCTCGTTCGTCCCATCGTTCCTACAATTCCTTGAAGAAATCGTTAGTCCCATGGAAGCATAAATCAAGATTGATGAAGAGTAACACAGTTGAAGCAAGTTTCATGAGAGAGAGATGTGGTTTAATCCAACAAAAATAATCAATTAGGTTCAAGCCCATAGATTAAACTCCTAAAACTCTCAAGAATTGATCATTAAATTTCCTCATGTTCACGAAAACTCCATCGAGAGGCAACATCGAGAGGCAAGAACACAAATTTTCAAATTATCCTTCGAATTCCCATTCCAGCTCAAAGAAACAGCAATTCAATTATCCCCCAACAAACCCCAAGGCTAAAAAAAACGAGCTAGGTGCATCACACAAACACTCCCATGGAGTTTCAACTCAAGAGCACAATCACGAAATTTTGGTGAAATACCTTAGGGATGAATGCTTAATCGATAAAAACGATGCTGAATCCAAGAAGGGCACGAAAATTCGAGTTCACAGCACTTTGAATCGCAGAATTTGAGTAACTAGAGTGAAAGTTATGGCAAAAAGAAGAAAAATCGAGAGGGAAAAGGGGAGGAGGAGGCGCGATAAACTTAGCCGGAGAAGGAGGGTTTTTATCGCGTCGGGTCGGGTCAAACCGACCACGGCCGGTAACAAACCCCAAGGCTAAAAAAACGAGCTAGGTGCATCACACAAACACTCCCATGGAGTTTCAACTCAAGAGCACAATCACGAAATTTTTGTGAAATACCTTAGGGATGAATGCTTAATCAATAAAAACGATGCTGAATCCAAGAAGGGCACGAAAATTCGAGTTCACAGCACTTTGAATCGCAGAATTTGAGTAACTAGAGTGAAAGTTATGGCAAAAAGAAGAAAAATCGAGAGAGAAAAGGGGAGGAGGAGGCGCGATAAACTTAGCCGGAGAAGGAGGGTTTTTATCGCGTCGGGTCGGGTCAAACCGGCCACGGCCGGTAAAAATTGCGCGTGAAAATTGTTGACCCGCATTGACTTTTGCATACCGATCCGTTTTGGATTGGCACAAATCGAGCGGTACAGACGTTTTCCTCAGCACCGTTCGAACTTTGATTGGCATAAACTGTGCGGTACGAGCCTTTTTCTTCCCATCGCTCGGTCCTCGATCAGCATCGGTTACTCGGCACGAACGGTTTTCTCTATACCGACCCGTCATAGGTCGGCACTGATCGAACGGTATGAACGTGGTTCTTAGTACCGACCCATTCTGAGCCGGTACAAGTCATCCGGCACTAATCCTCGGCTGAAAACTTGCCCGCGGAGAAACTGCCTCGGCTAAAAACTTGCTCGAGTGAAGATTGTGTCGGCTGGAATTTGTTCGGGGAAGATTTTATGCCTTGCACTGTTCGGTTCTCGGTCGGTACTAACCATCCGGCACAAAAATTTCCCCCTGTACGCCTTTGGTGTTTCTCTCTCCTTTTCTAGCCGGTTAAAAACTGTCTCGGGTGCATTTCCCTCGGCTGAAAACTTGCCCGCGTGAAGTTATTTCGGCTAGAAGTCGCTCGGCAAGGATTTCTCTCTGTACCGGCCCATCCTGGCGCGGTACTAACCGAGCGGCACAAAAATTGTTGTTGTACCACTTGATTAGCACCGGCTGGGAGTCGATCGGTCCACTTTGCCAGGTCCTCTTCCTTCTTTTTGTGCCGACCCGTTCCTGCTCGGTGCACTCGGTCGGTATAGCCTCCTGGTGTGATACCGATCCACCATACCGACCCAGGATGGGGCGGTATAGTCCTCCGGATTTCTTGTTTTCGCAGTCAAATCATGTCGCTCTTGAAAACCGTTGATCCAAGACTTCGCGGCCCGTCAAGAACCTATCAACACTTAAACAAAACATCAAAAAGATCTAGAAGAGATAGAAAAACGCAGAAAACGAAAAATATATACAGTGGATAAGCTTGGGGTGTCTCCCAAGTGCACTTTGTTTAGAGTCTCTAAGTTTGACTTTGGTTACCCGCTTAGGTGGAAGGTGGAATGTCATCGAGAGGGAGTGAGGTCCCTACTTCAATGAAATCATTGGGAAGATATGGCTTGAGCCTTTGCCTGTTTGCGACGAACTCTTCACCATTTTTGTTCACGAGAACGATAGCCCCATATGGCCGTACCTCCTTGATTCTAAACGGACCAGACCACCTAGATTTGAGTTTCCCGGGAAACAGCTTCAACCGGGAATTGAATAATAGCACTTGGTCTCCGGTTCTAAACTTTTTTCGCACAAGGCTTTTGTCATGAAACGCCTTGGTTCGTTCCTTGTAAATCTTCGAACTCTCATAGGCCTCTAGCCTAATCTCGTCGAGCTCTTGGAGCTGAATCGAACGTCTTTCTTGCGCGGTTTTGAGATCAAAGTTGAGAAGTTTAACCGCCCATAACGCTTTGTACTCCAACTCTACCGGCAAGTGACAAGATTTCCCATAAAGAATATTGAATGGGGTCGTTCCAATGGGAGTCTTATAAGCGGTTCGATAGGCCCACAATGCGTCATCGAGTTTCACAAACCAATCTTTTCTTGAGGTCCCAACGGTCTTTTCTAAAATTGCCTTGATTTGCCGGTTAGAAACCTCCACTTGCCCACTCGTTTGGGGGTGATAACGTGTGGCCACCTTGTGTTTGACTCCATGCTTCTTGAGTAAGCTCTCAAACACTTTGTTTATGAAATGGCTCCCTCCATCACTTATCACAACTCTTGGGACACCAAACCGCGGGAAGATGATCGTCTTGACCAGCTTGAGTACTACCTTTGCATCATTCGTCGGGCTAGCAATCGCCTCGACCCATTTAGATACGTAATCCACCGCCACTAAGATATATTGGTTCCCATACGGAGAGGGGAACGGTCCCATGAAATCTATGCCCCACACGTCAAAAAGTTCCACCTCGAAGATCGGGTTTTGAGGCATCTCGTCTCTTCTACTAATATTCCCATTTCTTTGGCAAGCATCACAAGTGGAAACAAAAGCATGTGCATCCTTGAATAGACTTGGCCATGATGCCTTTGTATTTTACATGTTCTAGCATGCATTTTACTTAGAATTTTGTGTAATTTGTATGCATAATCATGGTTTTGTCTTGCATTTAGGTCTCATTTAGAGTTTAGGACATTTGCATTAGGTCCTAGTGAGTTCTTGCATGCTTTGGAGTGTTTTCTAGGTGTTTGGAGGCAATTTGGGGAAATTTGGAGAAATGGACCAAAGTAGGATATAAGGGTCATCCGAGATGTCTGAAAGTTGCAGCTGGACGACGACCTTCCGTTCAGATTCAGCCTCAACAGTTTTCATGAAAGTTGTAGATAGATGAGTTATATTTTTACCGGAGTTTGAATCAAGCCATTTGGACCTGTGTTTTGCAAGATATGGTCGTTTTACTGGAGACTCATCCATCTGGCCGCGAGACCAAACGCCTTCACACCGACCCCAACAAACCGGTGCAACAAAACGGTGTGCCATCAGAAGCTAAGCACCGATCAGTTGCACCTGCAACCGTCCGGTGAAACAAAGCGGTGTGCATGTCTCAAAACCAGATTTGACCGGGTCAATACCCGGTTTGTCCCGGGTTGACCCGGTTCGCCCCCTTTCTCTATAAATACTTCTAAAACCTAATTTTTTAGTTAAGTCTTCTTCTCCCAAGGGTTGGGCACGACCCAAACTCTCTTTTGGAGGGATTTTGATTGCTCTTAATAACAAATGCCACTCTAGAGAAGATTTCTTCAACTCTATCTTTTATTTATGCAATTTCTTTATCTTTATGTCTTTTTCTCTTTTGTTCTTCATGTTCTTTAGATTTTAGACTTTTTGTTGGATCATGGTTTGCTTGATTGGATGGTTTGATGATTGATTTGTGTTGCTTATGTCTTAATCCTTGCTTTCCTTCCTTATTTAATGTCCTTAATGCTAGATTTAGCTTGAGAAACTTAAACCTATATCAAAGGGGAAATCATGCACACCAAGTGTTTGATGAAATTCCCAAAGAACAAAATAAGGGATTTACATATCTTGGCTCATGAGAATGGATGTCCAATGTGTATTTTGGTTAATAGAACTTGTAATTAATGCTTGTTAATCATCAAATCACAAATGAGAATTTGATTCTTGATTAAGTGATTAACAAAGGGATTAAGACCATGAGAGTGGATTAATCTTGTTTAAGTGTTCTAGGCCTAAGGAATGGCATATATTGTGTGCATTAGTGTCATGAATGATGATGATTTGGATTGAATCTTGTTAGATCCTTCACATAGGTTGATCTTAAGGCTAGTTTTAGATTGAGAGATCAAAATTAGAGCTTAAGCATTTCACGCCCGAGAGGTGTTCGATGAAATGCTTGAACCAAACCTTTTGTGAGCTTTTCGCATCCTAGCCAATGAGAGTTGCTGTCTAGGGTGATTAGTGAACTAATTGGAATTGGAGATTAATGCTCATTGATTATCTAATTGCAAAAGAGAGTTTATGTCAATTAGGTGATTAGTGAAGTGATTAGTGTCATGAGAATGGATTAGTCATATTTGCGAATTCCATGTTCTAGGATAGTGTTTAATGCAATCTTTGTCATCATTATTTGATTGTTAATCATTCATTTGCTTGTTTAATCCATGATCCAACACTTCTATCTTTTGTTTTCTTTCTTGTATTTCACTTTCTTTAATTCAAAAACATAAAAACCAAAAACCATTTGCTCTAGCTTAAGAAGTTTCATGTATTCCTAGTGCATTGATCTTAACCTCTATGGATTGACACCTCTTATGTTACAATGACAAGCATAGAGGAATTGATATGAACTTAACAAAAAAAAATCTAAGTATCAATTTGGCGCCGTTGCCATTGGGGTTTAGCATTGATCATTAGGATTTTGATACTTCTTGAGACTAGAGCTTTTGATAAGTCTAAGCTACATACACATAACAAGCATCAATAAGGGTTTTTTGGGTCCAACGGTCGTGGTGAGTGATGAAAGGTCGGTTTGAGCCACAACATGTCACACTCCTCTCCTCCTCGATCCAATTCCAAGGTATGATTCTCACTCCATTTCATTGTATATACATTCTTGCATATTTTTACCTTCTCCTTAACTTTTGTTGCACCGGGACGGTGCAATTCAAGTTTGTGGGAGGGTTTTGTGTCATTTGACCTTGTGTTTTATCTTCTTATCTTCCTTTTTGCATACTTGAGTCTCATGCATATCATGCATTCACAAAAAATTGAAATTTTTTAAAATTTTTTGAAAAAGAAATCATTTAGTTGCATCTCATGTGTAGGATTGAGTCTAGTTTTCATATAGGGTGCATTGCATATTGCATTGGGAGCAACGGTGATCCTTATAGAGTATCACTTTAAGAAATTAGTTCAACGCCCACGTTCGTAGTTATTTAATGCATTTGAGTGAGTATGAAAGTAAGGATGCACCATCTTTAGATCTCATGCATTGATGTCCTTGTCTTGATTGAAGCAAGCTTTGAATTGAACTCAACCCTACTTAAATGAGAACCTTAATTTTGACTTGCAATTATCATGTTTGTGCATTTTTGAATGAGCTCGTGGATACCATATACATACTTGGATCTTCTTTTTCCTTTTTACCACTCTTGTGGATCCAAGTATCCATATCCCATTTTTGGAATGGTTACCCCACCTTGAACTAACCTCCCTTCTAGCCAACAACTTTCGTGAGTGATGGAGAGGCCTTCTTTCGAGCAAACTTGGAAAAA
>PKMM01055180.1:41456-103127 GCA_002933915.1 Eutrema heterophyllum
ACCAATGAGAATTTGATCTTGATTTAGTGATTAGCAAAGTGATTAGTGCTTTGAGAGAGGATTAGTCATAACTAGTGATCTTAACCTAAGGAATAGCATAGATTGTGTATATTAGCATCGTTAGTCAATTTTCTTGATGGTTAGATGATGATGAATTAAGTTGATCCTTGTTAGATCCTTCACATAGGTTGATCTTAATGCTAGTTTAGAATTGAGAGATCAAAACTAGGGCTTAAGCATTTCACGCCCGAGAGGTGTTCGATGAAATGCTTGAACCAAACCTATTGTGAGCTTTTCACATCCTTGCCAATGAGAATTGATGTCTAGGGTGATTAGTGAACTAAATGGAATTGGAGATTAATGCTCATTGATTATCTAATTGCAAACGAGAGTTTATGTCAATTAGGTAATTAGTGAAGTGATTAGTGCCATGAGAATGGATTAGTCATATTTACGAATTCCATGTTCTAGGATAATGTTTAATGCAATCTTTGTCATCATTATTTGATTGTTAATCATTCATTTGCTTGTTTAATCCATGATCCAACATTTCTATCTTTGTTTTCTTTCTTGCATTTTACTTTCCTAATTCAAAAACATAAAAACCCAAAACATTTTCTCTAGCTTAAGTCATTTCTTGCATTCCTAATGTGTTGTTCTTTGTGCCTCCTTGGATTGATCCTCTTGTACTACAATGATATGAGTAGACTTGAGTAATTGATTAAGACTCCAAAAAGTCTATCATCAGGCCACCAAAAACCGGATTGTAGAACCTTTGTCGACGTCTTGAATGAAGCGAAATGACCGCCATATGATGAACCGTGGCAATGAAACAAAATCCCGTTGACCTCTTCTTCCGGGACGCACCGTCGGTATAGACCATCCGAGCACAACTTGTAGAGGAACAGCTCATCCCAATAGAACCGAGTGATATCATGGAAGAACTTCTTCTTCTTGTACCCTTCTAACTTAGGCGGCTCTCTTCTGCATGCCAAGTAGTTGACATAATCCGCGTACCAAGGGAGCTTGCCGTCTTCTAAACCGCTCGCATTCTCAAGACTCTTCGCGGCCTCTATCCCTTTTCTCATGACACTCACCAACATAAGGCTTTCTTCGGGAAGTTTGTCGTCGATTGTAACAAGGTCTTCAATCCTCATTCTAGACAAGTGATCCGCTAACCCATTCTCTATTCCTTTTTTGTCAACTATCTCCAAGCCAAACTCTTGTAGGAGTAAGATCCAACGGAGTAGCCTTGGCTTCGTGTCTTTCTTGGCGTGAATGTATCTCAAGGCTGCGTGATCCGTGTAGACAATCACCTTTGAACCTACAACATAGGACCGAAATTTTTCCATGGCGAAAACCACCGCCAACAACTCCTTCTCCGTAGTAGCGTATCGAGCTTGGGTGTCATCCAAGGTCCTACTTGTATAGTAGATGACATTGGTCTTCTTATCCTTCCTTTGCCCTAAGACGGCTCCAACCGCGAAATTACTCGCGTCACACATAATCTCAAAAGGAAGATCCCAATCCGGGGCTTGGACTATGGGAGCACTAACCAACGCCTTCTTTATCTCCAAAAACGCCACCATACACTCCTCATCAAGAACGAACTCAACTTCCTTGCAAAGTAGCCTAGTGAGAGGCCTTGTGATCTTCGAGAAATCTTTAATGAAGCGACGGTAGAAGCCCGCGTGCCCAAGAAGCTTCGGACATCTTTCACCGTCTTTGGCGGTTCCAAGCTAACCATCACCTCTATCTTGGCCTTGTCTAGCTCTATACCCCGTTCCGAGATCTTGTGTCCTAGGACGATGCCTTCCCGCACCATAAAGTGGCATTTCTCCCAATTCAACACCAAGTTCGTCTCCTCGCACCTCGTAAGAACCCTACAAAGATTTGACAAGCAAGAAAAAAACGAGGAGCCATAGACCGAGAAGTCGTCCATAAAGACCTCGACTATTTCCTCAATTAGATCTGAAAAGATCGACATCATGCACCTTTGAAATGTGGCGGGTGCGTTACATAGTCCAAACGGCATCCTTTGATAAGCAAAGGTGCCATAAGGACATGTAAATGTTGTCTTCTCTTGGTCATTTCGGTGAATTGGGATTTGAAAGAATCCCGAATAACCATCTAAAAAGCAATAAAATGGGTCATTGGCGAGTCTCTCAAGCATTTGATCAATGAAAGGAAGGGGAAAGTGATATTTCCTAGTGGCGGAGTTAAGTTTTCGATAGTCAATGCACATCCTATGACCGGTGATAGTCCTAGTTGGTATTAACTCATTCTTGTCGTTTTTTATCACCGTGATTCCACCCTTTTTAGGCACCACATGGACCGGAGATTCCCACGCACTATCGGAGATAGGATAGATAACTCCCGCATCTAAGAGCTTAAGAATCTCTTTCTTGACTACCTCTTTCAAATTAGGATTCAACCTACGTTGGTGTTCAATAGAAGTCATCGATTCGCTCTCTAGATGGATCCTATGTGTGCAAAGAGATGGAGAGATACCCTTGATATCACTTAGGGAGTATCCAATTGCTCTTCTAAATTTCCTTAATTCTTTCAAGAGTGCGGCAATTTCATCTTCATTAAGCTCATCATTGACTATCACCGGGTAAGACTCATTGGGACCTAAGAAAGCGTACCTTAGCCCTTTAGGGAGCGGTTTGAGGTCCACCTTAGGCGCCTTGAGCTTACTCCATTCGTCATCATTGCTAGACTTACCATTGCTAGAATCCATCTCGTCCTCCACTCGATCCACTTGTATAGCGAAGCTCTCGTGAACCGAAACCATGCTTGACCCATTTCCACAATTAGTCACTTGACTACCCAACTCAATGAACGGAGTTTCTCTATCAACCGGCTTGTGTGAGTCTAAAAGTAGCTTGTACCCTTCGCTTTCCTCACTCAAATTCCCATGTTCGCCTTGTTCTTGTGTCAAAGCCACTTGTAACCCATCTTCAAGACTCATCTCTTCAAGTAGCTCATCCGCGAGCTCGTCCATCGTCTCAATGTAGAAGCATTGACCGTCAATTGTGGGCTTTTTCATGACATCATTGATGTTGAACTCAAGCATTTCATCTTTACCCAAATGCAAATCAATCTTCCCTTTTCATACGTCGATGATAGCTCCCGCGGTTGCCAAAAACGGCCTCCCAAAGATGAGTGGATCTTTAGGCCCTTCATCCATCTCGAGCACAACAAAGTCCGTTGGGACAATGAAATCTCTAACCATGATTGGTAGATCCTCAAGCAAACCGATGGGTACTCTCACACTTCTATCCGCCAAGATCAAAGATATGTTGCAAGCTTTGTACGTCGTGAAGCCTAATCTTTTAGCAACCGAGAACGGCATGAGACTCACACTAGCCCCTAGATCACAAAGGCAATTTTTGAATGCTAGCGGGCCTAGAGCACATGGAAGAGTGAAAGAACCGGGATCTCCAAGTTTCTTGGGTACCACCTTCTTTTGGATGATGGCGCTACATTCATGCGTCAAGATCACCATGGATTCCATCTCTTTTGCTCTTTCCTTTACCGCGTCCTTGAGAAACTTAGCATATTGGGGTACAAGTAGAAACGCATCAACCAAAGGCATGGTAAGCTCAACTTTCTCCATTTGCCTATCGAATACTGCCTTGTACTTATCCAATAGTTGTTTCTTGAAACGTCCAGGAAAAGGTAACTTGGGCACATAAGGCTTTGGAACGAACACACTTTCCTTCTTCTTGGGTTTCTCTTGCACAACAATCCTGGTCTTGATTTCTTCAACCCGTTTACCCTTTGCTTTGCCTTTCAAAACTGTGTCTTCGACTACCACTTTGTCTTGAATCTCGGATTTTCCCGGTAGTTGGCCTTGTGGCCTTGAAGAAGAAGCGGTTGCCCTTGCTTTCGAGTTGTTTAACCTTGGAGCTCAATGTCTCAAGCTTGGAGTTGAGGTCGTTATAAGAGCAATCGACCCTTGTATTGATCTCCGCTTGTCCTTTAAGAAGTTGTTGGAACATTGTATTCAAGTCAAGCTCTTGTGGTTTAGACGTAGTTGCTTTACCTTGAGGGACAAAGCCTTGTTGGAAACCCGGGGGAGCCGTGAAGGGTGTCTTAGCTTGAAACCTGGAAACCCGGGGGAGCCGTGAAGGGTGTCTTAGCTTGAAACCCTCCTTGATTCCCTTGGAAGGTGTTCTTGTTAACATAGCCTTGGTTGTTGCAACCTTGACCTTGTTGTTGAGAAGTGAAGTTCATTTGTTGACCGCCTTGATTGCCTTGGTGTTGTGTAGGGTACACTTGATCTTGTGGGTTCTCCACATTGGGGTTCCGGTAATAAAAGTTAGGGTGGTTACGGTAGTTGTTGTTGAATCCACCCCGTTGGAAACCGCCTTGGTTGCCCACATAATTGACTTCCTCTTGTGTAGCCTCATCCACAATCTCATCATCATAACTTTGGTTGTCCTCATTGGCCCCAACAAAATGAACATGCGTTTGAGAGGAGTGAAGAAGCTTGCCAATCTTATCATTTAGGCTCTTCAATTCCTTGGCTCGCTTTTGCTCATCAACGTCACTAGTGGTTCTTGTAGCGCGGTCATAGTCGTCACCATAAGTGCCGTCGCTTTGAGCAAGGTTCTCGACTAGCTCCATTGCGGCATCGACTTGTTTGGCCAAGAAATTCCCATTAGATGCGGTGTCCGAGAGCATTCGTATCTTTGGTAAGGCACCACGGTATAGTGTACTCAAAAGTGAAGCATCCGAGAATCCGTGGTGTGGACATTGGGTGGTGTAGCTTTTGAATCTCTCCCAAGTTTCATTGAAGGACTCATGGTTTCGTTGAGTGAAACTAGAGATCTTGTTTCTCAACTTTGCGGTTCGTGAAGGGGAGAAGAATTTGGCGAGAAAAGCTCTTTTGCAATCATCCAAAGTTGTGATCGAGCCTTGAGGAAGGCTTTTCTCCCATTGATGAGCTTTATCACCGAGAGAGAAGGGGAATAGTCTCAACTTGAAGCTATCTTCCGAGACACCATTCATCTTCGTTAGACCGCATATCCTATCGAATTGATCGATGTGGTCGAGAGGATCTTCCATGGCTAACCCATGAAACTTGTTGTTTTGCACCATGTTAATCAAAGCGGCTTTGACCTCGAAGTTGTTGTTCTCGACCGGAGGAGCTTGAATGCCTTGACGATTCCGGTGAGCATTCGCGGCATCACCCGCACCAATTACGTTTTGGGCTCTAGGAGGGTAGTGTGGAGCTCTCACGTTTTCGGCGGGTGGGTTAGGGTTGTGGTCGTTCCCTCCTTGGCCGTGGTGGTTTCCATTACCACCTTGCCTTTGGTGAGGAAGGTTGTCCACGTTGTCATGAACGTTCCCGAGTGGAATCTCGTCGAAGTGCTCCATGTTGTTCTCGACTTGATGTTGTCTTACACGTGCTCTCCTTGCTCTAACCCCGCGGTCCAATAAGTGAATGTCGTCCCGTGCTTGAACGAGGTTGCCCTTGCCACGAGAACGGGTGTGCATACACCTACAAGATCGAGAGAGAGTAATAGAAAGTGAAAGAGATTAGTAACCAAAAGGAAAATAAGGCTTAATCTCAAAAAGAACCTAAATCTTAATGTTGAAATCTAAACCCAATCGGCAACGACGCCAAATTGATACATAAACTTTTGCAAGTCCTTGAGTCAATCACTCAATATACGATGTAGTATATGAGGTATCGAATCCAAATGGGCGAGATTTCGAAGCAATAAGAATGTAAAGTACTTCTTAAGTTACGCTAAACAAGAGAGGTTGTATTGTAATTAATTAACTAAGCAAACTAAGCAAGATTACGGAATAATACACTAAACAAATTAGAATTCAATAAACAAAAGCGAATTCAAGGATGGGGTAATTGAATTAGGTGAATCCATGGTTAATTCATGATCCTTATACTCAAACAAGACTAATTCCCTAGGCTAAGATCATTAAATGTGTTAATCCTTTCTCAAGACATTAAGCACCTTTGCTAATTGCTAATCCAAGATCAAATTCTCATTTGTGGGTTAATAATTAGCAAGCATTAAGATCCAATATCAAGATCAACCAATAAAACTCTCTAGACAGCTAATCTCTTAGGCTAAGCAAGTTTTATCTCTTAAAAAGCTCCTCTAGACATTTCATCGAACACCTTGTGGGTGTGAAATGCCCTATGATCAAGGTTGGCTTTCTCAAGCACAATCAAGCCTTAAGATTGCTAAATAAGAAAGGGAATACAATAATCTATCCCTAAGCATCATAAATCACCCATGGAATCCACCCAAATCTATCCCATCCTCAAATCCTAAAAGACTACTCACTAATCATTTTGGACCCAACAAATCCTATGAAGAACAAGTTTAATCCCATGATTAGATGACGAATTGATTAAGAAAAAAAAGATGTAGGAAGAAGAGATTCAAGAAACTAGAAATCAATTTGCATAGATCAAAAAGGAAATATCTCTTACAAAATACTTAGAACCTACTAATTGAGATTTTTAGCATAAGAAAAAAAACCCCTTGAAAATTAGGTTTTTCTGGTATTTATAGTGAATAGTGCGAACCGGGTCAACCCGGAACAAACCGGGTATTGACCCGGTCGGGTTTGGGCAAAAACCTGAAAATACAGGTTTGTACCAATCGGTTCTGGGTCGGTACAAACCATCCGGTACAAATCTTGTCGCTGGCTGGGTAAGGTTTTAGCCGATGGGAACGACGGTCGGATCGAAGCAGGATGGGTTTTAGCCGGAAGTAATGACGATCGGATCGTTGGAGTTTAGTGTCGTGCGATTAGTACCGGCCCAGGATGGGTCGGCACTAATCTTCTTGTGCCTTGGTGCCGCTTGTTTTTAGGCCGGTACGTGAGAGTTCTTGGATCGGTGTTAGCTTCTGTCTTCATACCGATCGGGAAATACCGCTTCAGGACCGGTTGGTGCAGTGTGAAGGGAAGGTACGTCGAGCGGTTCGTCATCGTTCCAGGTGAGTGTGCCGGTCGATTCTGGGGCGGCATGAAATCGACTCTGGATCGGTATTTGTCTCTGTCCTTATACCGACCCATCTTACCGACCCAGGATGGGTCGGTACACTCCTCTCCTTTTGCTGTTTTTGCCTTGGCCATCTCTTCTTGCACTCAACTCCGATTTGGCTTGGTTCGGTGACTTCCAATCCTCCTAAAGTGTCTCCAAGCACCTGGAAAAAGACCCCAAAACATGCAAGACTCACTAGGACTTAATGCAACCTAGCTAGACTCTAATTTAGACCAAAAACACTAAGGAAAACGATGATTATGCATGCATGCGACTAAAAATGCTAAGTAAAATGCATGCTAAACAAGTAAAATATGAGAATATCACCCATCCATTGCCTTAGAACATTTCTTGATCTTTGAAAACGTTTTTAGTGGCATAGCTCCCTTTGAATACGTCCTCACTGTTCGGCCATTATAGGGCGATTGGGAAGTCGGTCTGGGACGATCTTGAGCGTTTTGGTAACTAGACTCAAAGATCTTGAATTTGATATGTAGTTCGTTTCCTGAAGTGGCGTGAGCTGGTAGCGACGTTTGTTTGAATAACGCCTTCGAATTTGAGCTCTTCATGCAAACGTTTTCTTCATTTGGACCTCTAATTTTGATCATCTTTTGATCTTGCTCAGGTTCAAGCTTCTCCTTGGCTTTAAGCACAGTTACAAGACCGTCCTCCTTGCTGAGGCTATCCATGATCACATCAGACTCTCCTTCTTCAAAAGGATTTGTCCTCAAATCCGATCCTTGTTCATAGTGAGTCCAAAGGATTTTTGACTCAAAGATCATTGGATCTTGACATCTCTCCTCTTGCTCCCTTGATGTCGATAGAAAGCCAAAAATCAAACCGTCTTCTTTGAACTTTTTCTTTCCATGGTTGAGAAGATCAACGGTTTTCTTTTTAGAGCATTTGTGGGCAAAGTGTCCTCTCCCTTGGCACTTAAAGCATTTTACCTCACGTGCCTTTGAAGTAGCATCCTTGGTTGGCGGTGATGGTGGTACTTTGGGCTTGTTAATGACCTCTGGATTCATCATAATAGTTTTCATCCTTTGATCAAATTCATCCATTCTTCGATTAAACTCAGCCCTTGCTTGACTTGGTTGAACTCTTCTTGGAGCTCGCCTTTGCTCCTCTTCTTCACGGGGTTGCCTTGAACGTTTTTCTTCTCTCCTTGCAACCAAATTTCGTGGCTGTCTCAAAGATGCTTCTCTCCTATCCATCTTGTCTATCTCTCCTTTGGAGCAATCCATATTTGTTAGTGAGTGGCTCTCTCCTTGGTGCTTCTTCCCTTACACGCGGTGGTTCAAAGCAAAGCATTTTTTTTTTTGATCTGTTTGCTCACAAGTGACCAAAAACAATTTCCCTCAAACGTTTGATCTTTTTTTTTTTTTTTTTTTATACGTTTTTTTTTTTCTGTGTTTTTTTTGTTTTTTTTTTATACTGAATAATACAAAATTACAAGAAATAAAAATCACACAGAATAGATAGATGAAGAAAAGTAGAAAATTTGTAAAGAAGATGATAGTAGGATAATACCAAAATCGAAATAAAAGATGAAAACAAGAAAATGAAAAGAAGAAGTTTAGAAATAAATATTAATACTAGAAACACATATAATTCTTTTGGATCCTCTCTCTTTATTATTATTTTTTGTTTTGAATTTTCGTTTTATTTTTATTTTTATTTTTTTTTATAGAAGTTGAAAAGAAGAAGAATAGAAAAAAACGTGGGGAGGTAGAAAGATGGTAAGAAATTTGATAGAATGATAATACCGAATCCTCGAGTGTGCTCTGATACCAATTGATACGGAATTGCCCAAAAACGACTCAAAGCTTGGCGTTGGATAATCCTTGCTCAAAGGTTGAGCAAGGCGGTGGAGCCTGATCGTGTGAAATCAGTGGTGCAAGAGGTTGAGGGGCGAGTACTCTTAGGGATCCTCACAACTACACACACTAATACGCTCCAACGAACAAGGTTAATGAGTGGTCCGCACAAAAGGGGATGAAATCCTCTTGTCACAACCGGTTTGATCATTTGGAATCACACCAAGATAATCGAAAAGTTCACACAGAACCAAGGAGAATCACTCTCTCTAAAATAGCAAATCACTTGCATAAGTTTTTAAAATTCAAAGTTGTTCTTTTCTTATTTCAGAAACTTATGTTACATCTTATAGAAAAACAAGTAAACTAACTAAGGTAAAATACTAACTAAAGTTGAGTCAACACTCAACATAATTTAGGGAGAAAAACTAGCAAAAGAAAACAAGTGGAACAAGTCACAATCAAACAAAATCACACAAAACACAACTTGCAAGTTTGGCTGCGTAATGAACAGTACCCCTGCTACAATACCCACGTTTTTGTAACTGTTTGGAGTAGTGTTAGATCATTTGAATTTTCTCTTGGGCTGTGCTTGGGCTGCTGGATTGTTTGGGTTTGGTCACACAAAACCATTGTTGGGTGCTGGCCTTGGATCTTGGGTTTTTGTGTGTGTTGGGCTGTGTAGAATATTGATCACTCCTCTTGAGCCATAAAAACAGTGTTGGGCACATGAAGTGATCTTTGGCTGTTTTGCTTCTATCCTGAATTTTGGGGACTTGTTTCTGGGCTGGGTATTCACATGAGCAAGTGAACTTCTGTGCTGAGCTGCTGTACTTGGATAACGGCCTTTGTTGGATATGTTTTTGGGCTTGTACTTCACAAAAATAAGTGAAGACTCCGTCTTGGGCTCCTTTGGCTTTCTTAGTTGAAGTGGTTGTTGCTGGGCCAAGACATGATCATGTATCAAGTTCCAAATGCCCTGAGTTAGCCCATCCATTGCCTTAGAACATTTCTTGAGCTTTGAAAACGTTTTTAGTGGCATAACTCCCTTTGGATACGTCCTCACTGTTCGGCCGTTATAGGGAAATTGGGAGGTCGACTTGGGACGATCTTGGGCGTTTTGGAAACTAAACTCAAAGCTCTTCAATTTGATATGTAGCTCGTTTCCTGAAGTGGCGTGAGCTGGTAGCGACGTTTGTTTGAATAACGCCTTCGAATTTGAGCTCTTCATGCAAACGTTTTCTTCATTTGGACCTCTAATTTTGATCATCTTTTGATCTTGCTCAGGTTCAAGCTTCTCCTTGGCTTTAAGCACAGTTACAAGACCGTCCTCCTTGCTGAGGCTATCCATGATCACATCATGGTCGGTACAGACCTCTCAACCCAGCCACTTACAAATCCGTCATCATCGAAACCAGCAGAAGAGACTGAAAGATCAGGCCAAACGAAGGACTTTCGTTCAGATTTAGCTTTCGACGTCTTTATAGAAGTTGTAGATAATTGAGTTGCCTGTCTTCTAGAGGTGGTTTCAAGTCGTTCTGAGCGGTGGTTTGAAATATACATCAGATTTAGCAGGGACATGTCTGGCTGGCGCCAAAACGAGTTTTGCTCAAAGGAGATTAATGCCGACCCATTGTACCGACCCAGGAGATTAATGCCGACCCACTGTACCGACCCACTGTACCGACCACCAGAATCAGCAAAAACCCATATTTGGCCGGGTCAATACCCGGTTTGTTCCGGGTTGACCCGACTCGCCCCCTTTTGCTTTAAATACTCTTGAAACCTTTTTTTTTGTGGCTAAGTCTTCTTCTCCCAAGAGTTGGGATCGACCCAAACTCTCTTTTTTTTTAGGGATTTTGATTGTTCTTCATACATATGCCACTCTAGAGAAGATTTCTTTACCCCTTATCTTTTATTTAATGCATTCTCTTTATCTTTATGTCTTTTTCTCTTGTGTTCTTCATGTTCTTTAGATTTTAGACTTTTTGTTGGATTATAGATGGCTTGATTTTGATGGTTAGATGGTGATGATTTAGGTTGATCCTTGTTAAATCCTTCACATAGGTTAGCTCTTAATGCTAGATTTAGATTGAGAGATCTCTAGAACTAAGGCATTTCACGTCCGAGAGGTGTTCGATGAAATGCTTGAACCAAGCCTTTTGTGAGTTTTTCACATCCTTGCCAATGAGAGTTGATGTCAAGGGTGATTAGTGAACTAATTGGGATTGTTTATTAATGCTCATTGATTATCTAATTGCAAACGAGAGTTTATCTCAATTAGGTGATTAGTGAAGTGATTAGTGCCATGAGAATGGATTAGTCATATTTATGAATCCCATGTTCTAGGATAGTGTTTAATGCAATCTTTGTCATCATTATTTGATTGTTAATCATTTATTTGATAGTTTATTTCATGATCCAACACTTCTATCTTTTGTTTTCTTTCTTACATTTTACTTTCTTAATCTAAAAATATAAAAACTCAAAACCATTTGCTCTAGCTTAAATCATTTCTTGCATTCCTAGTGTGTTATTCTTTGTGCCTACTTGGATTGATTCTCTTGTACTACAATGATATGAGTAGACTTGAGTAATTGATTAAAACTCCAAAAAAGTCTATCATCAATAAGGTGGAAAATGTGGAGGTTAATCTGAATTGTACAGTTTGCGGGTCCCACCTAATTCTAGCTAGGAAATTCGAACAGCTTTTGTTACAATAGTCTTCCTTGATTTAAGAGCCGGTTCAAAAAAAGAAAGAGATGACTTTTGGCGGAAAACTTTGAAACCCGGTAATGTGTGATGAAATAAGAATCGGTAGTACACACTTGACTGTACATATGGATAAGAATTATTGATATTATCCACGGCTAGTACGCATATGATAGTCAGTTCCGTATTTTCCTCAGCATGGATAAGCCCAGATGGATAAGAATTATTGATATTATTTTGCGCGTGTTATTCTCTTAAGCCCAAAAAAATGGACATGTCCAGATGGTTAATGGTGAACCAACAAATCTCTCATATTCAAATGCTATGGGCGTTTACAATTTTGCTATATAAATCGAGCCCTCTATTTATTGGAAATTCAATTTATGCATGTAGCCAATTAGTCTTTGCGCTTTCATTAATCTGGAAGCCACTCCATAACGCCCCTGTATATGAATTAGTGCCTTTCAAACCTAAGTACGCCAACTATCCCATCGTCTCGTAACCACGAAAAATAATTTTATGGGTCCACCACACACCATCCACATGTTCACTCCTATAAATCCATGACTAAAAATTCCGGCAATAACCTTAGGCCCTAACGCTCCACCCCTTCATTACCTTCCGGCAATTAACTAGTTTCCATTTTGGGAGCAAATATCATTCGAAAGGCAACAACATAAACATAGCAGTTAAAATACGGATAGTCTGACTTAAAACAAAACATAACTACGAACACCTACATCTTTGATAAACGAAGTGTCATTCTTGTTATAACAACGAAACCTACCCATGATAATAAAACGAACTGTCGCCACATCTTCTCTTTCTCCCTCGATACCCTTAAATCGCCCTCAAGGTTATTCTTTCCAGCGCGATGTTGACCTCCGGTTGTCGAACCCCCCACGGGTGCGCTAAAAATTCCTCTTCTCTCGCTTTATTCAACAGCCACCCGAAGACAAACTTTCAATTCCTTGATTTCATCTTTTTGACGGCGAATCAGATCTCTATCCTCTAGCAACCTCAGCTTCTCCCATCCGCCGGGGTTCTCGCTATCAGCCCAACATAAGAACCCATGGGATTCACATTTGAAAAATCTTCTGTCAGGGTTCTCGTATGTCCATGCTTTTACAATAAATGCATGTTTTTGGCAATGGCACCGAGTGCCTTTACCCGGTTTGTTACACTGGGTATATGAATTCGAAGATGAGCCTGAATTATCCAGCATCGTGGGGGAGGGAGGGGGAGAGATAAAGTAGGGGTGCTAAAGAGTGGGGGAAAAGAACGGTTGGCTAGGTCTCCCCACATTTGTCCGCAACACAAATAAAAAAACCTAGTACCAAATCTTAGTAAATGACCATGTGGTTAAAATAACGTGGAAGATCGGATTTGGATGTACAAACTACCCACACTTTTTTTTTGCGGTCTCTTGACGTCGTAGAATATGGAGAGATCGTTAAACCTATATAGCAATCCCTATCCACGGCCCATGTGTTATATAATATATCGACAGTTGATCTTCTGAGCATCCATTTCCGAGCTTACACTATTGTGTAACCATGGGGTCAATGATTATCGACATGTGGCTTAACTGACAATTTGTGGGGATTAGTAAAGAACCTACCAATTCTTATTAAATGACCATGTGGTTAAAATATAGTGGAGGCTCGGAAATGGATGTACAAACTACCCACATTTTTGGTTTTGCTGTCTCTGGACTTTCTAGAATATGGAAATATCGTTAAACCTTTATACCAATCCCTATCCACGGCCCCTGTGTTATATACTATAGCGACAGTTGATCGTTTGGGAATCCATTTCTGAGCTTCCAATATTGTGTAAACATGTGGGCATTGATTATCGACATTTGTCTTCACAATTTGGGAGATTTGTAAATAACCCACCAAAGCTTAGTTACATCAATGACACCTATACAAAGGAGTTGGGGACATCGTGCTTCTACCACATCTATTAGAAAAGAGAAATATTAAAAGAGAAAAATTATATTCCTTAAAAATGGGGAGCGTGTGCGACGAAACCTACTCAAAAATCCTTAAATTCCTCTTCTACTTAAAGACAACAAATCAGGGGACAATAACAAAGCTTGAAACATAATCCGACGATATGGGTTGCATCCGTTTTAAGTGTGTTTTTATATCATTCAGAGCATGCCAAACAGTGTTTCGATTCCTTCAAAACGTTATTGTCGTAGCTGGCACTACAAGAAAAAACAGTTTTTGTGACTACCATTTGCGACTATTTGTTTAGTCGCAAAAAAAGGGATAATATTGTGACTGATTTGCGACTAATAAGCGACTACACATAAAGCAGATGCACAATAGTCCCAAATTACCGACTAAAAAAATTAGTCAAACAAGAGTCGTTTATTTGCGACTGTTTAAGGACTTGCAAAAGTAGTCCCAAATTTGTGACTGGTTTGCTTCGGTTTAGCAACTCCACTCGATTTTTTTTTAAATTAACATCAAATAATATACAACAAAATTCTAAATCCTAAATTCTAAACCCTAAACCATCAAATAATATACAAAATTAAACATCACATAAATAAACATCAGATAATATACAAAAAAATTCAACACTTACAATTTTTTAAATATAATCATTTTATAAATCCTAAATTCTAAACCCTAAACATCTAACACTTAATGATAAACTCTAAATCTTAAATTGAAAAATATATTTTTAAACAGCTATATACCCATAATCATTGTAAAGTGATATTCAAACCTTATAGGTTCTTAAAGTTTAAGGTTTATGGTAACATGTACACTAATTTACAAACCCAGTTTTTGTGATTAATTTGTGACTAATTTGCAGCTCCACTCGAATTGTTTTTAGAAATCAATAAATTTTAAACTCAAACCACAAACCCTTAACCCTAAACCCTAAACCTCTAACCATTAATCATAAACTTGATCTAAATCTTAAATTGTAAACTAGATCTTACAAATAAACATCAAATAATATACAAAAAATTCAACACTTACAATTTTTTTAAATATAATCATTTTATAAATCCTAAATTATAAACCCTAAACCTCAAACCCTTAATCATAAACTCTAAATCTTAAATTGTAAAATATATATTACACATAAACATCAAATAATATACAAAAAATATAACACTTACAAAAATTTCAATCTAATCATAACATCTACTAAGTGTTACATGTGTTTTATAAGAAATGATTTTGAAAGATAAAAATTCTCTCATAATTTACTTATTTTTAAGTTTTAACATATTTTTGAAATGCTAGATATACACAAAATCATTGTAAAATCATATTCAAACATTCTAGGTTCTTAAAGTTTAGGGAGGGTTTAAGGTAACATGTACACTAATTTGCAAACCCAGTTTTTGTGACTAATTGATGTGATCATGACGAACCTCAAGAAGCAGCTTGAACCAGAGCTTGTAGCTGAACGTGTACTAGTTAGAACCATTCACCAAGACTCTACGAAGCTCAACGAAACTCAAAGGAGAAGAAATGTTTCAAACCATTATGGTTATGAAACAAGCACGAGAATGAAGAACTGGCTCAGCCCAACAACGACATTTGATCCGGGAATATCAAATGGATCAACAAATGGGTATGTGACCCATTTGCACTCTTTTTCCCTTGCTTTGGTTTTATCCCAATGGATTTTCCAAAGTAAGGTTTTTAATGAGCCAAGTGGATCACATCCCCTTAGCCCATTTGTTGATCATAATCGAAGCCCAACGATTCACTACTATGGCGTTTTCAATCACGTGTCGCTGTTAGCTCACAGCGCCCCATAAAACTATCTATATATAGATCCAAAGCCCCGTGGGTATAGTTTCGAAAACCAGCTAGATCTCCCCAATCGGCCCATTGAATCGCTCAGAAACGGCCCAACAGTGGAGGCGCATCCAACTGATCAAGTATCAAATCCTCCACTCTCAAGACCACCAAGGAAACCGCCTCACATGTGTATTCTGCGCATGACCAGACGCCCATGCACTCCTGCTTCACCCATGCTAAAATCTGGAAGCCCATACTTCCTTGTTTTATTCATTTCTTTATGTCTATCTTTATTTTTAGCCCATGCTCATTTTTTTTATGCTGTCTTTTGTTTGCCCTAGTTGTAGAGCTTATATAAGCTAAGTCTTTGCTTCATTTGTAATCATCCATCATTTTAATCAAAAACTCAGTTTCTTCTTCTTTTGGTTTTAGAGAGTAAATCTCTTCTTCCTTGAGTGCTGGTGCGTAATATCCAGCGTGTATTTCTTCTTTGGTGCGACATATCCAAGGTAGATCGACTTGGTGAATCAAAGGACCTTCCGCCTCTTTTGTGTGACCATTCCTTCCACATCCCTTGAAGCACTTGTTCTTGCAAGGCTTATCCCGGTTTCTGCCCAGTCTTAGAGTGTCGATTCTAGGGAGTTCGTATCACTAATTTGCGACTCTACTCGATTTTTTTTAATAATAGTCACAAAATAGTCCCAAATTTGGGACTAATTTCCACTCGATTTTTTTTAGAAATCATTAAATTTTAAGTCCAAACCACAAACCCTTAACCCTAAACCCTAAACCCTAAACCTTTAACCCTTAATCATAAACTTGATCTAAATCTTAAATTGTAAACTAAATCCTACACATAAACATCAAATAATATACAAAAAATTCAACACTTACAAATTTTTTAAATATGATCATTTAATAAATCCAAAATTCTAAACCCTAAACCTCAAACCCTTAATCATAAACTCTATATCTTAAATTGTAAACTAAATCTTACACATAAACATCAATTAATATACAAAAAATATAACACTTACAAAAATTTCAATCTAATCATAAAATCTACTAAGTGTTACAAGTGTTTTATAAAAAATGATTTTGAAAGATAAAAATTCTCTCAAAATTTACTTATTTTTAAGTTTTAACATATTTTTGAAATGCTAGATATACACAAAATCATTGTAAAATCATATTCAAACCTTCTAGGTTCTTAAAGTTTGGAGTTTAGGGTAAAGGTTTTTGATTGTCACAAAATGGTCCCAAATTTGGGACTATTTAGTAACTCGATACGATTTTTTTAATAGTAGTCACAAAATAGTCCCAAATTTACAACTAATTTGCGACAAAATGACAAAAATAATGAAAGCTTCTCATTGGCTGATTTGGACACCACTTAGATTTCTTTTGAATCTACTTGTGACAGGTACCACTCTTGGAATCAAGCAGCCATGGCATATGCAGACCCAGAAATGGCGTTCTATGAAGGAGAACAAGATGCCATGAGTGATTACAGCCTATTTCAAAACGATTGGAGTCATGATAATGATTTCGATCAAAATCTAAGCACCAACGAGGCTGAGTACTATGGAGACGAACTAAATCATGAACATGGTTATTCAGGTTCTGACCTTGGAGATGAACCAGAGCGTGAAGAGCTAGAACCTGAACCACCAGACCGCTACTCATTCAGTTTACACCAGTCCGAGCATTACACGCCTCAAGCAACATCAACTTGGAGCCAGCCAAGTTCAAGCTTCGTCGAGAAGGACTCTTATGGAGAGCCATATGTGCAATACAATTCCCCACCACGAGCAGCAAGACATCACTATGACTTTGCGCCGTGCCCAACAACATCCTATGCCATCTCAGCCGCGACAAGAAAACCAACCAAGGAGAGAAGACATCCACCCGACTCTCTTATATTTTTTGGTCGTAGCAAGGAGCTTAACGTCTATCTTACATGGGAGAGAAACATGAAACAATGGCTGCGTGCAAACAACATTCCCAAGGAGGAGAAGCTGTCATACGCAGTAGATGTCCTTATTGAAGACGCCAACGCATGGTGGTTGAAGGAGAACAAAAGTACTTTCCACAAGCAACCGATGATTGATTGGGGAGATCTTAAGGCAAGGATGTACCGAGAGTTTGTGAAGAAGCACAAAACTCGCAGCAACATCCCATCAAGGCCCCTCACTACAAGAAAACAGTTTTTTTACTACTGCAAAATCAGTCGGTAATCAGTAGCAAAACACCCTGTTACGACTGATTACCGACTGATTTCTGCAGTAGGTAAACGTCTAGTCGCTAAAAATATCAGTCACAAAATTATGACTGATTTACGACTGATATTAGGCAGTCACTATTCAGTCGCTAATCAGTAGCAAAATTTTACGACTGATTAGTGACTGATCTTTGCTACTACAACCGTAGTCGGTAATCAGTCGTAACAATTTACGACTGATTAGTGGCTGAATAGCGACTATAGGTTGCTACTACTTATGTCGTCGATAATCAGTCGTAAATTATAACGACTGATTACCTACTATTTTTGCTACTTATTTACGACCGAAATGAGCATCGGTTTAGGGTTTGGACTGTTTACCGACTGTTTATCGACTGTTTATCGACTGTTTATTTAAATTTTTTGTTACTGAAAACCTACTAGATTATCAATTTCGTAATTTCTACTGAAAACCTACTAGATTAAAACTTAAAACTTGAAACTCTAAACTCTAAACAGAAGTGAAACAATCTGATAAACATAAACACCAAATATTATACACCAAGATATTCATACAACAAAATAACATAACTTTCATGTTCTAAACCAAAATGGAAAAACAAGTTCTTTCCATTTCCAAAATATAAGATAAGTTTTAAGTTTAAAGTTTCAAGTGAGAAGGGAGAAAGAAGTTAGCTAAATCAGTGGAGAGGAGAGGATGGACCATCAGCATCTGTTTCTTGGGCAAGGAATGCGAGGAATCGGTTGTCGGTTTTCAAGAACTTGTTCACAATCGGAAGCTCGGCGGTGTGGGCCTTTTGAGCAGCTGCAAGTCGAGCATTCTCTGCTTCTTGCTGGGCGATATGAGCAGCTTGTTCCTCCAATTTCCTTTGAGCCACTTCAAGCTGTTGTTGCATATGCTGGAAAGAAGCAGAGGTTTCCAGGTGTTTTCCCTTTCCCTTGAGCTGATTCTTGAGGCTTCCAATGCCAAACAGGTCTCCTCTATCATTTGTGAATGTAGACTACCAAAATAAAAGAAAGAAAATTAATACCAAACACTATATCATCAATCAAAATCCTGAACATAACAAATTAGTGCAGGAAGCGCTTAACCTGAATAAAAAGCTCGTTATCCTCTTCAATGGATAACTGTGGATGACGACCATCAGAAATATATGTGGTAGCAGACTCGAGGTTAGACAACTTCTCTTGCTTTTTCTGCGTATAGAGCTCAGCAACTTGCTCCGCTTTTTTATCTACAAAGGTTCCATCTTTCTTAGTATTAGCCCTGATGAAAACCTCACCGAAACTCACAGGTCTGCCTAATTCAACAATTTGAAATGGAAAAATGATAGCCAGTAAACTAACTCAGTCAACGAAAATGCAACAGTCAATCAACACTCAATCAGATTTAAACTTGAATGCAACACTCAATCAGATTTAAACCAACTCAGTCAACTTGAAAAGCAATAACAAAATACCACCATTTATCACAGATTGAAGCAAACTTATAGTTTCCAGTGACTTACCATTTCTTGTTCGCTTTGTCGGTAAGACTTCTGTCCAGAGGCGTGTTTGTGAGGCCCGAGACCTTTACGTTGAGACATCCGAGCTGCTGAGGTCGTTTCACTCTTTGTTATTTGGTCATCAGTGCTCCAATGTGCTTTCATTTCTTCCCATAACTTATCAGTGATCCATGTAGGTTGCTCATCATTACTCTTTGCACTGCTCACCATGTCTTTCAAGCAAAGTTGAAGTATGGCTTCGAAATGCTCTAGAACCAAACATGTTAAAGATGGATCCCATATGTGTTTTTTCTACAAACAAAAGAGAAAGATTGGTGTTAGTCTATATAAAGCACATACACGTATTACACATAAGTTAGGTGTTACATGGGAGAGAATGTTACCGCGAATTCAACGAACCATCGTTCTACTCTTTCCCTAGGCACACAGGATAAATAAACTGTAGTAGGCGCCATCAAACTTATTGGTGAAACACTTTGTAATCTGCCTGGTCAGTGAGGATCGATCATAACCAAACCTACAAAAACAGAAAAAAGCTTCAGATTATCTATAATGAACGTAACAGTTAAGAGAGAAACTGTTAACAGAATGTAAAGAAAGTATGTTAGCTAAGTTATAACATTTCACAGAAAAAATGTTAGCTAAGTTATAAAGTTTCACCAAGCAAAATAATCTGACCAAACAAATCTCAATCTTTGTGTTTAAAACGCATCCAATGTACAAGCAAACACAAATAATCAGTAGAGGCAAGAAATTACCATGTTGAATTAGGCTGGAGGAGGTCGGGATCGAGGATGGTGATTTGCTTCGGCCTTGGCGCAAGTAGCAGTGAGTTCAGAGCCTCCATCTGGTCTTGGGAGAGATTAGGCTCTATCAAAGCATCGACATCAGATAGATCTTCATCTTCTGTTTCTGCTGTAGTGTGTGAATTTTGGACTATAGAACTGTGAGGAGATTGACCTGCTCGATGTGGAGGCGTTTGAGATGGTTGAACTTGAGGCGCTGCAGATGGATGTTGTTGACTCGATTGAGCAGGTCGTTGATGAGCTTGAAGCGTTGGAGCTTCTCCATTAGCAGACGATGCAGGTGCTCGAGTTTGAGCCGCACCACGAGACACTCCAGAAGGTGGAGCTGTTAGAGCAGCTAGATTTGCAGACGATGCATGCGGTTGAGGTTGAGTAGAAGGAGATGCTCCAGAAGGTGGAGTATTTGAGCTCGGAAAGAGTGTCCTCGGTGGAGGGTAATCTTTCACAGATGGACGATTGTTGTTGGGGAGAACCGGCGGGACAGTTTCTGATGTCGGTTTTGGAGCAAAATTATACTGAGTGGGTAGACTGGCCAGTCTGGCTCTCGCCGCTGTTGGTTTCAGTAGGATTAGCTTCCTCTTTCCACCCATCGCAACAGGAGAGGTGAATTAGGAATTTCAAAAGTGAATCGACGAAGAGGAATTAGGGTTTTTGAGAGTGAGAGAGACAGAGCTTCGATGAAGCAGATAATCGAGAGGGAGAAAGACAGAATCGAAGAAGACGAAGAGAGACATATCGAGGAAGACGAAGAGAGACAGAATCGAGGAAGGAGGAAGACGATTACGGTTTCAAATCGCAGAGAGAAGTGAAGAGAAAAGAAGAATGAGGGTTTCGATAATGTCTAAGGGATATTTTCGCAAATACAAAATGGATTTAAGACCAGATTAGGATCCGATTCCAGATCCGATTAAATTTTAAAAAAATGGGTTTAGAATAACCAACAAAAATCCCTAAATCGCAAATCGAAGAACATGATTGTTCCCTAAATTAAAATCATTAAATCTTGAATTATACGTCCTCTTTGACACTGAGAATACAAATTAAAATCATTAAATCTTGAAACAGATAGAAAGTGATCAAATGACAGTGAATTCGAGATTAAGCTCGAATGCGTCGATATGATCTTCTTATAATTAGTACGGTGCTACACCTTCTGCATCTTCATCATCAGAGTCCGATAAGTTACACTGGAATTTGTCATTTGGTTCTGCATCGCCGACATCGTCATCGAGATTTACTGGGTTTACTCCTGGTAGTGAATTCTCGACTACAAGATCTTCAATTGTAGTCAGCATTACATGATCATCAGTTTCTTGTTGTAAAAGAGTAGGTTCCGCGTCTACATATTCTCCTGAAATATTTCCCCTCGGGTTAACTTTAACAACATTGTGCCACACATTCTTCGGTTTCTTCTTGTATGGGTACGGGATATAACAAACTTGATCCGCTTGAGAGGCTGTGCAATATCAATGTATAAAATCAGACATATATATATATATAGGTATATATATATAGGGTATCGAGAAAGTGATAAACGGTTTAGAAGAGATATATACGAGCGAACGTACCCAGAATAAATGGTTCGTATTTTTTGTATCTTTTCGATGGAAGAATGTCTACAATGCCACCATTGCCTCTCCGAGTGCCTCTACCGATCACAGGGTCGTACCACATACACTTAAAAAGTATGATTCTCAAATTTACCACCCCCTCATACTCGAGTTCTATGATATCGGTTAAGATACCGTGGAAATCAGCTCTGTCAGCTGCATTGCTGTAATTCTCGCCAGTAACACATACACCATAGTTACATGTCTTTCTTCCCGCACTGTGATTCTGGGTATGAAACAAATATCCTCTTGTATAGTAGATGGGCCAAGTTTTGGCCCTTTTCAGGGGTCCATGAATTATGTCGTGCACCCACGTTGGAAACGGAGTTGTGGCCTTCCAGTAAGTTACCTGCAAATAAAAAGTCAATATAAATTATATTGAAGTACCAATAGTCAAATATCAAAGAATTTGTAGACATACATATTCTTTGATCCATGAAGGATATTCTTCAGCTCTTTTCGCCAGGATTTCTTTCTCAGAGAGGTTCGGATATTGTGTACTAATATAATCCTCGAAGAAACTATGTAACACCATAAAAACATATGAGAAATCGAGTATGGACTATAAAACATTTTAAGTTAAAGCCAGTCCAACTTATACCTCTCAAGTGGCTCGAAATAACCACAATTTCGCAAAACATATGCATGTGCGCATTGATAGTCTTTATCTGGAAGCCAGATTTCCTGCATTGCGCCACTAGGCCGACCTACGTGAGTAAATATATCGGGGACTCCATCGAAATGATATTCGGGGACTTCACCTTCAGCAAATCGCCTTGACCTGACCAATGTAGTGATGATGAAATCATTTTATAATAGCTACCAGGTGTATACCATCAAATGGCTTAGTGACCATGCGAATAGTTGTAGGTTTTACCTTGATTTCGTTTGTATACTCGAGGGAAAATAGTGCTCTGTGAAATAAGATACCTCCTCCCTTAGATATGATTGAACAATCGATCCTGCTGCATATCTTTGGTTCTTTGCTTTCCCTTTCAACTTTTTGAAAAACCTTTCAAAAGGGTACATCCACCTGTATTGCACGGGTCCTCCTAATTCTGCTTCGTAGGGGAGATGTATAGGTAGGTGCTCCATCACGTCGAAAAAGGATGGTGGAAAGATCTTTTCCAAATTGCATATGATTAAAACTATGTTTTTTTTTAGAATTTGGACGCGACTTTTCTGCAAAGTTCTCGAACATAAGTCACGGAAAAATACTCCAACCCCTACGATACAAATTGAAACAGCAAATGGTTAATATAAATTATAAGTGGTTTATTTTCCTCAAATTATAAGTTAGTACCTGATAACGCAGTGTGGATGTTCCGGTCTAGTAGTTCTGCACAGATAAATGGAAGTAGCCGCTCCATAAAAACATGGCAGTCATGACTCTTCATCCCAGAAAACTTTTCATTCGCCAGATCAGCACAACTAGCTAAGTCTGAAGCATAACCATCTGGGAATTTTACCGAATTTTTCACACATTCCAACAAGCTTCTTCTGGCTTCGTCTGTCAATGAGTATTCAGGAAAAGGGGCTCTACCCTCATCATCAATATGTAAGTGTGGCCGAGAACATAATTCTTGTATATCCAATCTTGACGGGATGGTGTCTTTCGATTTACCCTTCACATGCATAAGAGTATTCATGATGTTGTCAAAAAAATTCTTCTCTATATGCATCAGATCGAGATTATGTCGAAGAGTGAGCTCCCTCCAGTACGGCAATTCCCAAAATATGCTTTCTTTGTGCCAGTTATGCTCTTTTCCAAAGCCAGGTTTCTTCTTATCGTGACCGTTGCCACCAACATCCTCTGTTTTCGGTGGCTTTACACGTTTCAACCGGTATAAATAAATTTGATCACTGCTCAAAGACTCTGGTGGATAGTCTTTCTTAGCGTTTCTCTTCTTCAAAAAGTCTTTCGTATTCTTCCTTAGAGGATGATCATGAGGAAGAAATCTTCGGTGACAATCGAACCAACACGTCTTTCTTCCATGCCTAAGATAAAAAGACTGTGTATCTTCCATGCAAATTGGACAAGACAATTTGCCATGGGTGGTCCATCCTGATAACATGCCATACGCCGGAAAGTCGCTTATCGTCCACAACAACACTGCTCTTAGTTTAAAATTTTGATTCAACGAGACATCGTATGCATCGACTCCAGTAGACCACAGTTCTTTTAACTCATCAATGAGAGGTCGGAGGAAGATATCGAGACTAGCTCGAGGATGATTTGGCCCAGAATTCATAATTGTTAGAAACAAGTACTCCGTATTCATGCACATACCAGGGGGTAAATTATACGGAGTCAAGATCACGGGCCACAATGAATGATTTTTTGACATGCCAAATGGATTGAACCCATCTGTACACAATCCAAGATAAACGTTTCGGGGTTCTTCGGCAAACCGAGGATGTTGATCTTTAAAATATTTCCACTCCGCCCCATCAGACGGATGACACATTTCTTCCTCATTTGCTTCGTGCTCGGCATGCCATCTCATTGCCGCTGCAGTCTTCTCGCTCTGATACATTCTCTTTAATCTGTCAGCAATAGGCATATACCACATACGACTATATGGTACATTGGTCCTACGGTTTTGCTCGTTAGGCATCCATCTTTTTGAATTACAAAACCGACACTCATCTAACCGATCATCATCTTTCCAGAAGATCATACAATTGTTAATGCAAACATCAATTGCATGACATGGGAGCCCCAAATTGCGCATCAATCTGTCTGTCTCGTAATGTGAACTGGTTGCCTGGTTTCCTTCTGGTAAATAATCTGTCAAGATTCCGCATACCGAATCCACTAACTTTTCACTCATATTATGATATGCCTTATTTTGCATGATTCGAGCAGCTAAGGATAACTGCGAGTGACCTTCACGACAACCATCGTATAATGGAGTATTCGCTCCATCTAACAAGTCGTAGAATTTTTTTGAATGATTACGTACCGGTTCTTCTACATTCTGATAATTACTAACATCCTAATGATAGTAGTTATCAAAACTCACGTTATCACGAAACGCATCATGACTCCCACTTACATGCGGCCTATCAACATAACAGCTTCCTATATCCATATCCAGTTCTTCACCATGCTTATACCAAATATAATAATCTGGCATAAATCCTCTACTATACAAATGTCTAAGAACTCTTGTACCCGGGATAAATTTCTCATTCTCGCAAACAAGACAAGGGCAGTGAAACATACCGCGATTTCTCTGCGCTAGAGGCTGGCTATTTGCAAATGCCATGAATTGATCCAACCCCGCTGTGAACTCTGCCGAGAGATTTCCCGTCGCTTCATCGAACCTATTATACATCCACTCCCGGAAATTACCATAACCCGACATTCTAAGTTGAGAAACCTTATTCTCTATTTGATTTGTATTTATAAACTCTTTCTTTGCTTTGTATTTCTACAATTGTGACAAGAAAATTCGAGTATGGCAAATATATAGAAAATTTACCGACTGATTCCCGACTGATTTCCGACTGGAAACCAAATTAGGTACACCTACCACAAAATGAATCCCACGTGATTTATAACTACTTTTTGCTACTGATTTGCTACTGTTCTACGACCCACCGAATTCTGTCGCAAATCAGTCGCTAACTTTGCTACTTATTTGTGACATAATTTTCCCGACTACAAATCAGTCACTATTCAGTCGCAAAATTACTACTGATTACCAACTGATTGTATTGGTCGCTAAATGCCGACTGATTTGCAACTGTTTTAAATTGGTCGCAAATCAGTCGCAAATCAGTAGCAAATTAGTCGGTAAATTTACCGACTGCTAAATCAATAGCGACAATCAGTAGCGAAAAAAACTGTTTTGGTGTAGTGCCTACAACACACCACGTCAAGGAGATTGACGACACCACCGTCACACACCAGACTGCCTGAACGACACAACGCGCCGAGGTGTCCACAAGTTGCAACTCGCACGTATGCGTGAACCACAAGGAAAGCCTCTTAGTAAGCCCTCTAATCCTTTAAAATTGAATGAATCAATCTGTTATAGATGCAAAAGGAGAGATCATTTTTCTGCAGCATGTCCCGAAAGGCAAATAAAGAATATTACATCACTTGAACCAAAACTGAATTCACAAAATTTTAGTGAATGTTTAGATCGCGCTAGTATTGAAATTTCTAGTTCAGATATGATGTGCTTGTCTTTGCCAAAGGTTAATGCAGGTCTATATCAAAATCATAAGGATCAACACACGGTGAGCAGAGCAGAACCAGAGACACAACTTTGTGTTCCCAAACCTAGATGTCTAGGCCAACCGCCACCATTTTAAGGTCTAGCCGCGGATCAAGAGGAGCCAAAGGTCACGCTTTCATCAACACCTGAGCAGGAGCACCACGAGATGATAATATGCCAGCCTGCCCCTGAAAAAGATGAAGTTGACACCAGCTTCATTTCGATCCAAGAAGAGCCACCGAATTACACATTGACCCAAAACGCTGTGGCAACAAATGAAACAGAACTCATCGACAGTTCTGGTCAGGTAAGTCCATTTATAAAACTCGTTTCTAATGATTCTAATTCTGTGATATTGAATTTAACATGTCCAGCAGAGTATGTAGAAGAATTAGTACCAATAGAAACAACTATAAATCAGTTATCTTACCTTGAATCGCACGTCATTGAAAAATTGGATGAAGTAATCCAAACTGAATCTCCTTCCCCTGTTTTAAATAATGCCGTGACTGTTATAACGCACTTGTCTCTTATCAAAAGTGTCGGAAACATTGCAGGAACAGAAGAGAATCCACAGGAGCTCAAAACGCCACAAATCAAAGGAGATAATATGTTCTACACAAGGTGCCATGTACAAGACAAGGTGTGCAGCCTCATGATCGATGAAAGGAGTGGCAATAATGTGGCAAGTGAATACATGGTCAAAAAGCTTGGATTAAAAGTGAAGCAGCACCCATGGCTCGATGACAATTACAAATTAAGAGTGGACCGCCAAGTGATGGTTCCCATAGCCATTGGAAAGTATGAAGACAAGATTCTGTGTGATGTCCTACCAATGGAAACATGTCACATCGTTCTTGGAAAACCATGGCAGGAAAAACGTAAAGCGATCCATGACGGTCTCAAAAACCGACATTCGTTTAAATACAAAGGGAGGAAGATCATTCTGGTTTCAATGACACCACACGAGATTCATCAAGATCAGTTGATCCTAAAGCAAAGAGTAAGACAGCTTGTAAGTGAATCTCTTAACTCCCTTCACCAAAAAGAAAAGGTTATTGCAATTGATAAAGAGACTCCTATGAGTCTAACTAACGTTGCACCAGAGCTGCCATATCCGAGCGAGAATTCTTCTCTTTTGCAGGACCCTAAGGACGCAGGAAATGATCCAAAGGCGTTACCACTCACCCATGAAGTGGAGAAACCAATCGGTTCAGTTCAAGAAATTTTGATCGATTGATCCCCTGTTCCGACAGATCGATCCTTTTTCCCGACAACAGTGAATTACTTGGAACGATTGAGAAGTGATCAACAACTAAACCTTGTGAGCCATGACCGTTCTGATTGTGAAGAAGCCAAGGAGCATAAACCGCTTCAGATCCCAGCCCAGATCATTTGCAAAACGTACAAGAAGTGTTTACAAGGAGCAAACATTGAGGTGAATTTTTGTGACATCCAAAAAGGTAAAGAAATTATTGTGGCTGATACAATAATTCCAAGGTATGTTTTACTTGCTACTCTTAATGATAAATTGCTAAATATTTATCAGTCTTGTGAGAAATTTATCATTGGAAAGTTCTTCAAACAAAAAGGTTTTATGTTTGATAAGAATAAAAATGAACTTCGTTGTTCTTTGGAGAATTCTGTTTTGATGAATATTGATAAATTCTCTAAAATTGCTAATGCTTCACGTTTTGGTGAACTGTTCTTTGGAGAAGTTGTTTATTATGATAGCATTCTGAATTTAAGTACAAAATTAGATTATCATGCTGAACTTTTGAAATCTGTTTTAGATGATCTAAGTAATAAACTGTTTGCTAGTCGAGATAAGTATACCTTTTGCACCTATGATCCTTTGTTTCGAGTTTTTGTTGTGAATGCACAGGGTATACATGATGAAGAGCTGGATTTTCATGCCCCAAAAACGTGGCTATTCCATGTTTGGCTTACGAAGATTGTTGTTCAAGCTATTCTTGAACCAATGGAGTGCTTGCAAAACTAGTATCATCAAACGCAAGCAAACAAAGAGGAGAGCAACTTGATCTTTGAGCCCGGATATCGGTTCTGGATTCGCATGAAGGAGAAATGTTTTCCAGCCCAAAAGGAATCCAAGCTGGTGCCAAGAGGAGGCTGTCGATTTCGAATCATAGAATAGATCAATGCCTACAAGATCTGTTTGCAAGGTGAGTATAATCTGAGTTTAATTTTCAATGTCTCTAACTTAAACTTTTTCCTTGCAGATTGTTCGGATTTGAGGTCAAATCCTTGTCAAGTGGGAGAGGATGATGCGATCATGACGAGCCTCAAGAAGCAGCTTGAACCAGAGCTTGTAGCTGAACGTTTACTAGTTAGAACCATTCACCAAGACTCTAAGAATCTCAACGAAACTCAAAGGAGAAGAAATGTTTCAAACCATTCTGGTTATGAAACAAGCACGAGAATGAAGAACTGGCTCAGCCCAACAACGACATTTGATCCGGGAATATCAAATGGATCAACAAATGGGTATGTGACCCATTTGCACTATTTTTCCCTTGCTTTGGTTTTATCCCAATGGGTTTTCCAAAGTAAGGTTTTTAATGAGCCAAGTGGATCACATCCCCTTAGCCCATTTGTTGATCATAATCGAAGCCCAACAATTCACTACTATGGCGTTTTCAATCACGTGTCGCTGTTAGCTCACAGCGCCCCAGAAAACTATCTATATATAGATCCAAAGCCCCATGGGTATAGTTTCGAAAACCAGCTAGATCTCCCCAATCGGCCCATTGAATCGCTCAGAAACGGCCCAACAGTGGAGGCGCATCCAACTGATCAAGTATCAAATCCTCCACTCTCAAGACCACCAAGGAAACCATCTCACATGTGTATTCAGCCATGTCTGCGCATGACCAGACGCCCATGCACTCCTGCTTCATCCATGCTAAGATATGGAAGTCCATACTTCCTTGTTTTATTCATTTATTTATGTCTTTCTTTATTTTTAGCCCATTCTCATTTGTTTTATGCTGTCTTTTGTTTGCCCTAGTTGTAGAGCTTATATAAGCTAAGTCTTTGTTTCATTTGTAATCATCCATCATTTTAATCAAAAACTCAGTTTCTTCTTCTTTTGGTTTTAGAGAGTAAATCTCTTCTTCCTTGAGTGATGGTGCGTAATATCCAGCGTGTCTTTCTTCTTTGGTGTGTCATATCCAAGGTAGTTCGACTTGGTGAATCAAAGGACCTTCCGCCTCCTTTGTGTGACCATTCCTTCCACATCCCTTGAAGCACTTGTGCTTGCAAGGCTTATGCCCAGTCTTAGAGTGTCGATTCTAGGGAGTTCGTTTCAAGTGGTATCAGAGCCTCGCTCTACAAAATCTAGGTACACAGAGCTTTAAAAGCTCCTATCTCCCAGGTTGTATCTATCCAACCTCTATCTATCCATTTCGTTTTGTTATTTTCGTTTCATATTTCAAAAAAAAAAAAATAATCCAAAACCAAATTCGTTTTTCGCTGTCTCGCTTGTTTCAATTTTAAATAAATCATCGAAACTCAGAAAAATATATTTCTTGTTGTTTTAGTTTCGTAACCCAATATAAAAATTATATAAATTGTTTTTGGTATTTTAGGAATCGATTTGTTAGTTTTAAACCAAGTAAACACAAACCGGAAATTTTCGGTGATTTTTCTGTTTTGTAAATTGGTTTTGATTTGGACACCACTTAGATTTCTTTTGAATCTACTTGTGACAGGTACCACTTGTGGAATCAAGCAGCCATGGCATATGCAGACCCAGAAATGGCGTTCTATGAAGGAGAACAAGATGCCATGAGTGATTACAGCCTATTTCAAAACGATTGGAGTCATGATAATGATTTCGATCAAAATCTAAGCACCAACGAGGCTGAGTACTATGGAGACGAACTAAATCATGAACATGGTTATTCAGGTTCTGACCTTGGAGATGAACCAGAGCGTGAAGAGCTAGAACCTGAACCACCAGACCACTACTCATTCAGTTTACACCAGTCCGAGCATTACACGCCTCAAGCAACATCAACTTGGAGCCAGCCAAGTTCAAGCTTCGTCGAGAAGGACTCTTATGGAGAGTCATATGTGAAATACAATTCCCCACCACGAGCAGCAAGACATCACTACGGCTTTGCACCGTGCCAACAACATCCTATGCCATCTCAGCCGCGACAAGAAAACCAACCACGGAGAGAAGACATCCACCCGACTCTCTTATATTTTTTGGTCGTAGCAAGGAGCCTAACGTCTATCTTACATGGGAGAGCAACATGAAACAATGGCTGCGTGCAAACAACATTCCCAAGGAGGAGAAGCTGTCATACGCAGTAGATGTCCTTATTGAAGACGCCAACGCATGGTGGTTGAAGGAGAACAAAAGTACTTTCCACAAGCAACCGGTGCTTGATTGGGGAGATCTTAAGGCAAGGATGTACCGAGAGTTTGTGAAGAAGCACAAAACTCGCAGCAACATCCCATCAAGGCCCCTACAACACACCACGTCAAGAAGATTGACGACACCACCGTCACACACAACACTGCTTGAACGGCACAACACGCCGAGGTGTCCACAAGTTGTAACTTGCACGTATAAGTCATTACCAAGTTGCTGCGTAATGCTGGCAACGTCAAGGAGGATCAGAAGTGCAAGCTGATGGATATCACCGGTAAAAAACGGGTTGTTGCGGAAGGCCGCTGGGCGTCCACTACAAGAAAACAGCACGATTCCCGACGGGAATTCCGACCAATAAAATTTCGTCGGAATTTCCCGACCAATTTCTGACGAAATACCGAGGAAAAACGATCCGTCCCAAATTGGTCAGGAATTCCCGACGAAATTTTATTGGTCGGAAATTGGTCTGGAATTCCGACCAATTTCCGACGAGTTAGAGACCGATGTAAGTTCGTCGGAATTTGGTCGGTAATTCCACACCAAATTCCGACGAAATAGATCCGTTAATCTGACCGTTGCATTAGCTTTTATTGGTCGGAAATTGGTCGGAATTCCAGACCAAATTCCGACGAAATAGATCTGTTAATCTACCCGTTGCATTTGCCGTTTTATAGCCGTTTGCGATTATAAAATTAGTCGGAAATCGGTCGGAAATACGCAGAAAATACATTATAAATATCTCTCCATCCTCATTCACAGCTGACAAAAACAAAAACTTAGAAAATGTCTTCTTCAAATCGAAACCCTTATGATTATTTTCGATCGTGGATGGATAGACCACGACAAGATCCAGCGACGAATCAACTGACGGATGAGTATGCACAAGGTGTTGAGGAATTCATGACATTTGCGACAAACAATAGCATGACGTCGGAATACGGTAAATTGTATTGTCCATGTACTAAATGTCGGAATCATAGATTAGTCTCTATTAAGGAAGTATGGAATCACCTTTATAGGAATGGGTTTATGCCGGGTTACAAGGTTTGGTATACGCACGGAGAAACTGATTCAATGGTGCAACATTATTGTAGTAGTTTTAATTATTCGGGTAGGATAGAGGAACCAACACCGGAAGTAGATGCAAACGTTCAGATGGTGAATAATGCGTTTCGTGAAAACGTACCATCGTATGTTCAGGATGGTATTAGAATAGAGGAACCTAATTTGGAAGCTCAGAAGTTTTTTGATATTTTAGATGAAGCTAAGCTTCCACTATACGGAGGATGTAGAGAGGGAATATCGCCTTTATCAACTGCAAGCAGGTTGATGACTATAAAGACCGATTTCAACTTGGCGGAGGATTGTGTGGATGCGATAGCTGATTTTGTGAAAGGTATTTTACCTGAAGATAATATATCATCGACTTCATACTACGAGGTTCAGAAACTTGTAGCTGGTCTTGGATTGTCGTATCAGATGATAGATGTGTGCATCGACAATTGTATGATTTACTGGAGAAAGGACGAAAACCGTCTCAAGTGTCGTTTTTGTGAGAAACCTCGGTATCAGGAAACGGGTGGCAGAGTACCAGTTCCACATAAACGGATGTGGTATTTGCCGCTAACAGAGAGGTTGAAGAGGTTATATCAACCCGAGCGCACAGCAGGACCTATGAGATGGCATGTAGAGCATAACTCAGATGGAGAGATTGCTCATCCCTCAGATGCAGAAGCGTGGAAACATTTTCAAGAGGTCTATCCTAGTTTTGCGTATGAGTCAAGGAACGTATACCTTGGGTTATCAACAGATGGATTCAACCCTTTTGGGAAACATGGGAGGCAATATTCATTGTGGCCAGTAATCGTCAGACCTTACAATTTGCTGCCTAGTTTGTGAATGAAACGAGAGTTTTTGTTCCTCACGATTCTCGTCCCCGGACCGGAGCATCCTAAGAGATCCCTTGATATTTTCTTGCAACCATTAATTTATGAGTTGAAAATGTTATGGAAAGATGGTGTTCAAGCGTTCGATGTTTCTCTCCAACATAATTTCACGATGCGTGCGGTACTTATGTGGACCATAAGTGATTTTCCAGCATATGGTATGCTATCTGGATGGTCGGCTCATGGAAGGTTGGCATGCCCTTATTGCCAAGATAACACTGATGCGTTCCAGTTAAAGCACGGTCGAAAGACTTCTTGGTTCGACTGTCATCGACGATTTCTACCGCATGATCATCCATATCGTCGGAGCACGACATTGTTTAAAAAGGGTAAAAAAGTATTTGATGGTCCACCTCCTGAGCCGGATGGGAATAACATCATCACTCAGTTGAGAGATTTTGGTGCTGAGAAGACGGTTTTATGTGGTGGTAATGGTCATTTTCCCGTAGACGGTTGTGGCGAGTACCACAATTGGAACAAGAGGAGTATTTTTTGGGATTTGCCATATTGGAAGAATCATCTGCTGCGCCATAATCTAGATGTCATGTACATTGAAAAAAACTTTTTTGACAACATCATGAATACTATTCTAAATGTGCAAGGGAAGACGAAAGATAATCTGAAGGCCAGATTGGACTTGCCAGATATTTGTTCGCGGAAGGACCTCTATGTAATGTCAAACGGAAAATCACTGCCCCTCCGCTTTCCGTTTGGATGAGCCTTCAAAGGAGGAGTTCTTCGACTGGATTACGCATAGTGTTCAATTCCCAGACGGATACGCATCTAACCTTCGTAATTGCGTTAATATTGGAGAAGGGAAGTTTTCAGGGATGAAGAGTCATGATTGTCACGTTGTCATGCAACGCCTCCTTCCATTTGCATTTGTCGGTTTTCTTCCTAGAAACGTCCATGGAGCTATTGCAGGTACATTTACAAAATTATATATAGTTCGATATATATATATATATATATATATATATATATAATCTAAATTTTGCTAAAAAAAATTTATCATTGATGCAGGGATCGTTGCTTTCTTCCGGGATCTATGTACGAGATCACTTACAGCAGACGGTATCCGAAACCTTGAGGAGAAGATACCGGTTCTCCTATGCAACCTCGAGAAAATATTTCCACCAGCATTTTTTTATGTTATGCAACATCTTCCTATTCATCTCCCTAGGGAAGCAGCACTTGGTGGGCCAGTTCAATATCGATGGATATATCCTTTTGAGCGGTATATGTTCCACCTAAAGAAGAAGGTGAAAAATCTTGCAAGAGTCGAGGGTTCTATTGTTGCACAGACCATTAATGAATAAGCATCCAACTTTGCGAGCTACTACTTTCCATCTTCGGTGAAGACTAAAAGTAGACGACCTGCACGGCATGATGATGGAGGAGAAAAACTGCCGTATCCGGTATATGTCCCAAATCTATTTGCACAAATTGGAAGACTTAGTGGAAAAGGGAGGCCTCGGCGACTAACAGAGGAGGAACAAAGACATTTGCATACTTATATTTTGACAAACTGCGACGACGTTTTGGAATATGAGAGGTACATACCTAATTTTGGTGTTTAGTAATTACCAAAAATCTTTGATAGTATTTTTGCATAATCTATTTGTTTTATTCACATGATATATATGGACCAAATTCGTAATTGGTTTCCAGATTGCATAGAGGATGAGCTTGCGGTCCGTAAACATAATGAATTCTCGGGTTGGTTGCAATATTACGTAAGTGCTCGATTTCCCTCAATTTAACTAAATTTCACATGCTTACATTAGCACATATTGTTTACGATTGTCCACACTTTCTACAGGTTGATCAGATGACTACTACCGGGGTAGAATTTCCCACGTGGTTAGTTGAGATGGTGCATGGCCCTACTTTTGTTCCAAGTGTCTATCCGATGTATTGCACTCGAGGGTATGCTTTTAAGGCTTATCGTGAAGGGAGCTCAAGGACAACATGCAATTACGATATATCGTCTACATCCGGAGAATTTGTCTACTACGGTGTACTCCGCGAATTATTAGAAGTCAAATATCCAGGAATTGTTGGTTTGAGGTGCATTGTGTTCTATTGCGATTGGTATGATCCAGTGGAAGGTCTACGTCAGGACGAATTCGGTGTAACATCTGTTCACTCTGGAAAGCGACATCGGAAATACGATCCATTTATTCTTGCTTCACAAGTGGACCAGGTTTCCTACATTCGATACCCCCGGGTTAGGAACAAGCAAGACCCGTGGATTGCAGTAACGTCGATACAACCAAGAGGAATGATATCTGGTGTTTCCGAGCAAGACCCTTTACAGGAAACTCCAATTGGTAACTTAGGTGAAATCGAGCATTCTCTTGAGGTTGACCTTGTGGTTGACTTCACTGGTATGGGCGGGGATTACGAAGTATTTGAGGATTCTGAAGAAGAGAGAGGAGAATTTGATGACGATTCCGATTCATCTACTTCAGAATATTCATCAGACTCATCAGAATAATTTTGTAACAAATTTTTTTATATGCATTTATTTTTAAGTAAAACATTTTAGAAACTTTTCCATATGCATTTTAATGAGGATTCCGATTCAGCTACTTCGGATAATTATTCGGAATTAGAATAAATTTGTTAAATATTTTTAGGAAATTTTCCATATGCATTAATTATTAGGAATCATAATAAATTTGTTAAAAACTTTGGAAAAGTTTCCATATGCATTAATTATTCGGACTCAGAATAAATTTTAGCCGAGGAAACTGAAACCAGTTCAATTTTCCTCGGCTAAAACTAAGACCGTCGGAAATTGATCTGGAATTTCCGACCAAATTCCGACAGTTTTAGTTTTAGCCGAGGAAAATTGAATCACCTGGCTAGAACTGAAACCAGTTCAATTTTCCTCGGCTAAAACTAAGACCGTCGATCTTAGAACTGAAACAAGTTCAATCACCTGGCTAGAACTGAAATTTCAGACCAATTTCCGACCATACGGGGTTTCGAAACCTCAAACCGCAAAAATTTGATTACACTTATGTTTGCTAGGGTTAGATATGATCTTTTCAAAGAATTCAATGTCCAACTATCTTAAGAATCAATATTTTTGAGCATTTAATCCAAACCTTACAAGAAAACGAAAAGTGTAAGTATAAGTTCTCTGTTTCGTTAAGAGAGGTTAAACCCGTTCTCTTATCGATTCATAAAAATTGTCATATACTCTATTTATGTTTACTTTGCCAGATTGTTTTCAGACATAAGATGTTTAGATGTTTTTTAAAGCCTATACGGTATTCAAATTTAGGATTTCATACCCTAAACCATAAATGGTCGGAAATTAGTCGGAAATTACCGACCAATTTCCGACGAATATTAAATTATTCGACATGCAATTTTTTAGAATGGTCGGAAATTGGTCGGGAATTCCGACTAATTTCCGACCATTCTAAAAAAAACCCAGGAAATAAACCGCCAAACGAAATTTATCGAAATTCATTGTACGCGGTTTATTAAAAATTTCCGATCGGATCCCGACCGTATGGGTCGGTCGAAAATCGTGTTCAATAAATCGAAAACTGTTCTTCTTCTTCCTCATTTCCTTTCATCTTCTCTCCTTCTTTGGATCTCTTCTCTCCTTCTCTCTCGTCGCCGCCGCCGTCTGTTGCTGCCCTCCCCTCGCCGCCGTCGTCCAAGGTATCTTCTCCTCTCTCTTTTCTTCTTCCTCTTCTCTTCCTCTTCTCCCCTCCTTCTCTCTCTTCTTCTTTAGGTCGCCGCCGCCGTCGAAGACCCTCGCCGGATTTGTCTCCACGCCGCCGCCATCGCCCATCTAGCCATGTAAGAATTTATTTTTTATTTTTTCCCTAATTGATTTTGTTAGATTTGTTTAATTTGTTAGATTTGTTAGATTTTAGGTTAATAATTTGTTATATTTGTTAGGTTTGTTAGATTTGATTAAATCTGAAAGGTTAGAATTTATGTTAGAATTGAGGTTAGATTGTTGTTATGTTAATAATGTGGATTTTGTGTTTAAATATTTTAGAAATAATATTGAAAAAATAGGAAAATATTTTTGTGTTAATTGTGAAATAGTTTTATTATTTCACAAGTGATTTTAATTTTTTTTAGAATTGTAGAACATTTTTCTGCATTTTACAAGTGATTTTAATTTTTTTTACAAGTGGTTATAAATGATTTTTTCGTTTTACATGTGATTTTAAATGTTATAAGTGTTTTAGAATTTTTTTTAGAATATTAGTAATTTTTTTGAATTTTACAAGTGATTTTTAAAAAAATTTATGTTATATAAAATGTTTTGGCAAATAAAACAAATTCTAAATTTTCATAATTATTTTTCTGTTTTTTGGAAATATTTTTAGTATTTTCTACATTTTTAATAACTCTAACAACTAACAAATTTTTTGTTTTTTTTTGTAGGTCGTACGAGGGTTTCGATAACATTCGCCGCGGTGGTTCGTCTGGAGGCATTCAACCACATCAACATAACGATCCGCCATCAGAGACCCCTAGTCCAAGACAAAGTGCGAATGTCCCGGAGTCGCACAGTCAAGCTCCTCCAATCATGTCCATCGAGGAGTTAGTCCAACAACCGGGGAGGGACTTGCACATCCGGCTCGATCAACGTCTAATTGGAAGATCGACATGGTAAAATTAGTGTTCTATTTTTTTTTAATGTAAAATTGTGAATTAAAATTAGTGTTCAATTTTTTTTAATGTAAAATTAGTGTTCTATTTTTCCCGACAACAGTGAATTACTTGGAACGATTGAGAAGTGAGCAACAACTAAACCTTGTGAGCCATGACCGTTCTGATTGTGAAGAAGCCAAGGAGCACACACTACTTCAGATCCCAGCCCAGATCATTTGCAAAACGTACAAGAAGTGTTTACAAGGAGCAAACATTGAGGTGAATTCTGGTGACATCCAAAAAGGTAAAGAAATTATTGTGGCTGATACAATAATTCCAAGGTATGTTTTACTTGCTACTCTTAATGATAAATTGCTAAATATTTATCAGTCTTGTGAAAAATTTATCATTGGAAAGTTCTTCAAACAAAAAGGTTTTATGTTTGATAAGAATAAAAATGAACTTCGTTGTTCTTTGGAGAATTCTGTTTTGATGAATATTGATAAATTCTCTAAAATTGCTAATGCTTCACGTTTTGCTGAACTATTCTTTGGAGAAGTTGTTTATTATGATAGCATTCTGAATTTAAGTACAAAATTAGATTATCATGCTGAACTTTTGAAATCTGTTTTAGATGATCTAAGTAATAAACTGTTTGCTAGTCGAGATAAGTATACCTTTTGCACCTATGATCCTTTGTTTCGAGTTTTTGTTGTGAGTGCACAGGGTATACATGATGAAGAGTTGGATTTTCATGCCCCAAAAACGTGGCTATTCCATGTTTGGCTTACGAAGATTGTTGTTCAAGCTATTCTTGGACCAATGGAGTGCTTGCAAAACAAGCAGCATCAAACGCAAGCAAACAAAGAGGAGAGCAACTTGATCTTTGAGTCTGGATATCGTTTCTGGATTCGCATGAAGGAGAAACGTTTTCCAGCCCAAAAGGAGTCCAAGCTGGTGCCAAGAGGAGGCTGTCCATTTCGAATCATAGAACAGATCAATGCCTACAAGATCTGTTTACAAGGTGAGTATAATCTGAGTTTAATTTTCAATGTCTCTAACTTAATCTTTTTCCTTGCAGATTGTTCGGATTTGAGGTCAAATCCTTTTCAAGTGGGAGAGGATGATGTGATCATGACGAGCCTCAAGAAGCAGCTTGAACCAGAGCTTGTAGCTGAACGTGTAATATTTAGAACCATTCACCAAGACTCTAAGAAGCTCAACGAAACTCAAAGGAGTTGGACCAATGGAGTGCTTGCAAAACAAGCAGCATCAAACGCAAGCAAACAAAGAGGAGAGCAACTTGATCTTTGAGCCTGGATATCGGTTCTGGATTCGCATGAAGGAGAAACGTTTTCCATCCCAAAAGGAGTCCAAGTTGATGCCAAGAGGAGGCTGTCCATTTCGAATCATAGAACAGATCAATGCCTACAAGATCTGTTTGCAAGGTGAGTATAATCTGAGTTTAATTTTCAATGTCTCTAACTTAATCTTTTTCCTTGCAGATTGTTCGGATTTGAGGTCAAATCCTTTTCAAGTGGGAGAGGATGATGTGATCATGACAAGCCTCAAGAAGCAGCTTGAACCAGAGCTTGTAAGCTGAACGTGTACTAGTTAGAACCATTCACCAAGACTCTAGGAAGCTCAACGAAACTCAAAGGAGAAGAAATGTTTCAAACCATTCTGGTTATGAAACAAGCACGAGAATGAAGAACTGGCTCAGCCCAACAACGACATTTGATCCGGGAATATCAAATGGATCAACAAATGGGTATGTGACCCATTTGCACTCTTTTTCCCTTGCTTTGGTTTTATCCCAATGGGTTTTCCAAAGTAAGGTTTTTAATGAGCCAAGTGGATCACATCCCCTTAGCCCATTTGTTGATCATAATCGAAGCCCAACGATTCACTACTATGGCGTTTTCAATCACGTATTGATGTTAGCTCACAGCGCCCCAGAAAACTATCTATTTATGGATCCAAAGCCCCGTGGGTATAGTTTCGAAAACCAGCTAGATCTCCCCAATCGAACCATTGAATCGCTCCGAAACGGCCCAACAGTGGAGGCGCATCCAACTGATCAAGTATCAAATCCTCCACTCTCAAGACCACCAAGGAAACCGCCTCACATGTGTATTCTGCCATGTCTGCGCATGACCAGACGCCCATGCACTCCTGCTTCACCCATGCTAAGATCTGGAAGCCCATACTTCCTTGTTTTATTCATTTCTTTATGTCTTTCTTTATTTTTAGCCCATGCTCATTTGTTTTATGATGTCTTTTGTTTGCCCTAGTTGTAGAGCTTATATAAGCTAAGTCTTTGCTTCATTTGTAATCATCCATCATTTTAATCAAAAACTCAGTTTCTTCTTCTTTTGGTTTTAGAGAGTAAATCTCTTCTTCCTTGAGTGCTGGTGCGTAATATCCAGCGTGTCTTTCTTCTTTGGTGCGTCATATCCAAGGTAGATCGACTTGGTGAATTAAAGGAATTTCCGCCTCCTTTGTGTGACCATTCCTTCCACATCCCTTGAAGCACTTGTGCTTACAAGGCTTATCCCGGTTCCTGCCCAGTCTTAGAGTGTCGATTCTAGGGAGTTCGTATCACTAATTTGAGACTCTACTCGAATAGTAGTCACAAAATAATCCCAAATTTTGGATTAATTTGCGACTCTACTCGATTTTTTTAATAATAGTCACAAAATAGTCTCAAATTTGGGACTAATTTCCACTCGATTTTTTTTAGAAATCATTAAATTTTAAATCCAAACCACAAACCCTTAACCCTAAACCCTAAACCTTTAACCCTTAATCATAAACTTGATCTAAATCTTAAATTGTAAACTAAATCCTACACATAAACATCAAATAATATACAAAAAATTCAACACTTACAAATTTTTTAAATATGATCATTTAATAAATCCTAAATTCTAAACCCTAAACCTCAAACCCTTAATCATAAACTCTATATCTTAAATTGTAAACTAGATCTTACACATAAACATCAATTAATATACAAAAAATATAACACTTACAAAAATTTCAATCTAATCATAAAATCTACTAAGTGTTACAAGTGTTTTATAAGAAATGATTTTGAAAGATAAAAATTCTCTTAAAATTTACGTATTTTTAAGTTTTAACATATTTTTGAAATGCTAGATATACACAAAATCATTGTAAAATCATATTCAAACCTTCTAAGTTCTTAAAATTTAGGGTTTAGGGTAAAGGTTTTTGATTGTCACAAAATGGTCACAAATTTGGAACTATTTAGTAACTCCAGTCAATTTTTTTAATAGTAGTCACAAAATAGTCCCAAATTTACAACTAATTTGTGACAAAATGACAAAAATAATTAAAGCTTCTCATTGGATGGTTCTTTGAGACGAGGATTGAGATCCTCCACCGTTGATTGTTTAATCCAACGGTGGAGGATTTATTTTTTTTCTCTCTCCTTCCTTCGTTTATTCTTCTTCTTCCTTCTCTTTTTCTCTCTCCTTTCTACGATTCTTTCTTCTTCTTCTTCCTTTTCTTTCTTTTTTAATTGATTTTTCCTCTTCCAAGATTTTATCAAGAAATATTATGTCAATCCAAAACATCTTCACAAGAAATATTATGTCGGTCTTCGATCTTCCTTTTTCATATTTTTTTTTCATTTTTTTTTCATTAATTAATTAATAAATAAAAACATTTTTTGGAAATTTTTTTTTGTTTTTTTTTATTTATTTTTTTATAAGTGGTCCCAAATCAGTCTTTAAATTAGGACTGATATTAGGTGTCACATATTAGTCGCAAAAGAGCGACTGTTTTGTGACCACGGTACTTAGCGACCAAATATTTGCGACTACTTTTTTTAGTCCCAAAATGGTCGCAAATGAGTCATTTGCGACCATTTTGGGACTATTTCGGGCGTCGCAAAAACTGTGTTTTCTTGTAGTGTGGGTCCCGTCTCAATAGCAATCACCATGGAGTCTTGTTGATTGCTACTAGTCAGGATGCGAATTTCCAAGCATTCCCTCTTGCTTTCGCCGTCGTCGACAAGGAAAGCGACGACTATTGGAGGTGGTTTCTCCGCAACCTGGAGCGGCTCTTTGTAGATTCGAACACCCTCACCATTACATCTAATGGGGGAATGATGATTAGTAGGGCTATGAACTCTTGTTATCCGCGTGCAAACCATGCGCATTGCCTCTTACTCCTGCAGACGACTGTTCAAGCTAGATACCACAAAAATGAGCTCGCGAGGCTTGTTCGTTAAGCCGGATGTGCATTTACTGTTTATTCTTTCCGAAATGCATTTAACGAGCTCACATCTCAAAATGAACACTGCGCATCTTACCTCCAACAACTAGGATTCGCAAACTGGTCTAGGGTTCACGCAAACGGGGAGCGTTTCAATTTGATGACCGTAAACATTTTTGTACTTCATTCGATGGTCTCTGCATTCATTGTGGACATTGACATCTACTGGCCCAATCATATATCTTATATCGTACCTGCACTCGTGGATCGGGAGCTTGTTCCGTTCCAGGCGGCAGGCTGCACTGGACCAACCGGGATTACTGTCTCCAGGGGTTGAAAACTTATTGGAAAAGTTCACCCTGTCTTCTGATAACACCGTATTTTTACCCATTTTACTATTTATTTAAGAACGATTTAATAAGTGTTCACTCGTTTTTCTATGTTTTTATTACGGTTTTGGCATATTCGTAGTGTCAAGACTCTTTGAGGTTACTTATGCGAAAGCATTGCAAATTGGAGAAAAACCAGATTTTTGGCTCAGAGTCAAACCGTCAGAAGTTCAATTGCCAAAGAGGTTCTTCTCACCATCTGATCCAGCCCAATTTCGGAGATATTCAACAAGGACCAGCTACCTTTCCATTCCAACAGATTTGAGGACGATCCAACGATTCGATCAAAAGATAAATAAAGATCAAGATGTCCCATCCGGCCACTCCCGGAGCAGTCCCAGCCGCGGCCAAGAGGCAATTCACCGCGGCCAGAAAGCCTCCACCCGCGGCCAAGTGAAGGTTCGCCACAGCCAGACTACATGGACCCGCGGTGGAAGCAGTTTCGTCCCGTAAGCCCAATTTGTAAGGCCCGTTCAATTCCCGTCACTTAAAACTCTAAAGACTGACGAAAACAAAAGAGAAAACCTATAAATATGCCTTATATAAGACCTAATTTCATGTGCTTGCTTTTACACCATTTTTAGTTTAGTTTTGTTCTTGCTTTTACTCTTAAACTCTTGTTCTTTTCTTTTCGAGATTGGTGAGGTGGTTCTCACCGGACTTAGTTCTTAAAATCGTGAGGCTCCTTCATCAATCTCCTGCAATTTATTCAATCATGATTTTCATTTCATCTATGTTCGAGTAGTTTTATTGTTGGGTTTAAAGGATTTATCAATGGGGAATTCTATGTTCGATAAGGATTTCACGAGATAAAACCCTAGCCGATTTCTAGAGCTCTTTCTTATAGATAGTTGTTAATGTTAAATCTAGCGTCATGAACTAGAGGTGATTCATAGGTGTTAAGTACCACCAAAAGTGTTGGATCTAAAAACACCCGAATCGTTTATCTATAAGAGCGTGTGCGTCGTAAGATTTTGAAAGTATACTTATGGATTGCCGTGAACTAAGAAGAACCAGTGCGAGCAGCATGATTTTCCACGCGGCCAAAGACGAAAGCTACTGGTCGAGTGTATAGATTGTACGAAAGTAGGCTACGCCGTTTATTCTGTTCAATTCGTGGAGTGGAAATCTAGAAACAGTTACTAAGAGCTTAGCGACCGTGATTGAATTGAGCATACCCCTAGATATTCCTGTCGACCCAACACCGTTTTCTTATCGTTTACAAACCATTTTTCCCCTTAGTTCATGCCATCGATTTTCTTAAGTTATTTTAGAAGCAATTTTCCGTTTTAACGTTCTTTACATTTTCGTGACAAAAACCCTTATAAAAACTTATTCTTGTCTTAGACTTCCTTGCTATTCTCTGTCTAAGGTCTCGCAGAACAAGCTCTCTCTCCATGTCGATCGATACCTAAAGTACTACAACGGATGTTTGTGCACTTGCAGAACCTTTAGGTTTATAAATTTAGAACCTAGAGTTTCCGAGACGAATTCGACGCTACCAAGTTTTTGGCGCCGTTGCCGGGGAGTTAATCGCTACCGTTTCTGCCACACCTTAGAGGTTAGTAAATCGATTCTAAGACAAACCTTTTTCTTTTTAATTTTTGGTTTTGTTTTTCTTCGTTTCAGGCTTTAAAACATGGACTCGCCTCTAATGTGAGATGACTACTACAAGCAGGGTTGCTACTACCCATCTTGTGCTCACTACTCTCACGATTCACACGTCAACTGTGAATCGTTCTACATGGATCAGAAACCGGCACCGACCAGCTATTCTCAAGGACGCCACGCGCCTCCTTACTACCGAGACGAGGCTTTTGCGTCTCACTTTGTCAACTCTCGACTACACTCATACCGTCTTCCTCATCAAACCTTGAACCAGCATGAAGACAACTCGGAACTTAGCACTCGTTTGGAGCGACTCGAAGCAATGATCAACAAAACTATCGACTTACAAGTTAAGTCCGGAATCACTTTAAACGAGAAAGTAGACTCTATATCCGTTAAATTCAACTAGAAGTTTGATGATCTTGCTGCCCACGTCAAAGTCCTTGAAGAGAAGACCCTTAAAGACGCTGCGACACTCAACGAGAGGATAGAACTCGTTGAAGAAGAACAAGGAAGACAAAAGTTCGATATCTGAAAAACTAATGATGGGGTACGTACTTTGAATTACAAGCTGAATGACTTGGATAAATCTATCAATGACTACAGCAACACCACATATGACTACGCCCTCGAGCTGTGGGAAGGCGTAGGAGAAGTTAAAGACAAGACGGTAGAGCTCGATGTTACGCTAGATCGACTCATTTAAGCCATTTATGAAGTGGAAAAAAAAGTGGAGAAACTTTCTAAGAATCATGAGGAGCATGATACAACACTTGATACTCATGTTCCTGACCTAGAAGAGAAGCCAAATGACGCCTATGAACCAGAAAACATTGGAGAAGATGAAGAAGACGACGAACCGAACAAGTCCCCACGGAGTCCCTTCACCGCGATCGCGAGCCCTCCAGCCGCTGCCAACTGCCCTTTCGCCGCGCCTGCAACCATCCGACCCGCGGCCGAGCCACCTTCAACCGCGCCTCCGTCCTCCCCTCACGCGGCCGACCTGCATTCCGCCGCGCCTGCACCTCCTTGACCTGCAGCCAGCTCCTGCTCGTCTCTCCTTAGACCTCTCGTGTCCTGAACTCCCTCCTTTGAGCAAGCTGCCTTCGTTATTGGTTCTAAAGCTTCTACAGACCCCTCAACCAACTTGGAACCAGACTCTATTGCCCCTTGCAACATGGTTCTATCTACTCAACCACCCGAGGAAATCGAAGAACAATACTCCGAAGTAGAAGACCCAAGGTTATTCTTCCGTGAATCTGATTTTAGTTCGACGTATGACTCTGATTTGAACCAACACCACCATCAAGTCTAATACCAGAGGAGCCAAAGACACAAAGCATCACCCGAGATAGATTGAACGATTTCAACTACTTCGTGAGGTCAATCCTGATGCACATTTCAAGTTTGGGAAGGAGGTCGTCTACAGAAATTCTTCCGCTACAGCAAGGAGAGCAAGAAGGATATTCACACCTACTTCAAATGAGCAACGCATTTATCAACGCCTTATGCCGCCTCTTACGCTATTCGCATATTTCATCCCGAGCAGTACTGAGAGTACTCAAACAAGATAAGTTGGGAGAAGTTAGAAGAATTCAACAACGTGGTCTGTGATCTACCTCGAGGTACCACTTTTGCTAAAGTTTGTATGGACCACATGATTGGTCATTTCTTTTGTGAAAGTAAAGAGTCCATCACGGAGATAGAAGATCTCTTCGACAATTCCATGAAAGGACAACCGGTTCGGACTCTCCATAAGATCGAAGAACAAGGTCAGTTTCTTATCTCTTGCAGCATCCGTGGAGTTGAGTTTAAAGACGTTCTTTGTGACTCCGGAGGTTGCCTAAGCATCATGTCAAAATCTACCTCCAAACGCCTCGGTATCAAGCACGTCCATCCAACTAAGACGAAACTCAGCATGGCCGATGAGACTTGTGCTACACCAAAAGGAATTGCCCGAGACATGCCCGTAAGGATTGGAGATTGCATAGCTCCTGTCGATTTCTTCGTTGTCCAAACAACGAAAGCCGATGCAACACCGATAATCTTAGGATGGCCTTTCTTGTCAACCATTGGATCCATCATGGATTGGCCCAATCGACGTGTTTCCTTTGTCAACATCAAGAAGGACGGATATCCAAATTTGAGAGACCCCGATCCCGACTCACTATGTAACGCTGATTCACATGACGAAGAGACCCGAAGGAGATCAAAGAAGACTTGTCACAAGACAATGTCCTTCTACGACTAAGCTCATCTAGCTACCAACGTCGAACTCAACGACTTTAAACAAAAGCGCTCAATGGGAGGCAACCCAATTTTTGGTATGCTTTTATTTTTCATTTTTCTTTCTTTTCTATTATTGTTTTCTTTTTCTTAGTTTCAGCTATCTAAATGATGAGGACATCGACCCTAGCACCGACCCGAACCAAATGCCAACGGTCCAAGAAGGACCCATGACCCGCTCAAAGGCCAAGCAACTCAAGAAGAGGTTTGGAGTAGCCATGCAAGCTTTCATCAATTCCCTAAGACCAGACGATCCATTGCAAAATTCCATTGTTGAGCAAAAATATGGGATCGACCGATCTAGTCCACGGAATGATCGATCCGAACGTATCAGACCAAATTCAAACTTAGCCGAGACAAATTCAAACTTAGCCGAGACAAATCCAAACCTTGCCGAGAGAAATCCAAGCTTAGCCGAGAGAAATCCAAAGCTTGCCAAGAGAAATCCAAACGTTGCCAAGAGAAATCCAAACCTTGCCGAGAGAAATGCAACTGAACTGAACGCCACTCCAAACAATCAAATCTCCACTAAGGGAAGTGAATTTACTCGACCAACTTTACATTTTAAAGCTAACAGTCAAGGTAGAATTCCTTTTGAACGTGTAGAATCGGACATGCACCTTTCTGGCCCACCCGGAGGTTCCACCGTAGCCGAGAAGGAGCTTGCCTAGGAATTCAACAAGCTGACCTTAAGCAGGACAACCGCTGATGATACCAAAGGTATGAACAATCTCTTGACAGGTCTAGGAACTCAAGAAACCAAGAATGGGTCGAGGGAATCTCGTGTTACTTCAAAGACAAGCTATCGCCCAAAGAGAACCAAAAGAGGCAAGAAGAAGAGACATCAGTTGAGGGAATGGAAGAGCTTGAAGATGAAGATTGCTCTGAATTTGAAGACACTCTGGAAGGTTCCCCCAACAAGCTACAAGTCCAGAACGCACCAGAACCAAAGTCTTCCCCAAAGGCTCCTCATCCACCATCTCAGGCCTCTACGCATCAATGTAAGTTGTTTACATTATATACTGTTATTGCAGGTGTTTCAAGCATTAACAACGACTAAGGACAGCATCAAAACGACCCTCTTTCTTTTAGTTTCAAGTCGCAGCCAAACTTTCCTTTTCTTGCTTTAATGAAACGATGAGTATTTATTTTAGACTAGCTTTTGTTTTGTGTAGTTTTGCTTCAAACGTCCGGTTGTTTTGAGTCTTCTCTTGTTGTTTTGAGTCAAACCCTAGAAGGTTCAAGCTGAAGGACTATTAATAAAGTCTCATACGCAGCTTTGTAGTCACAACTTTTACCCTAGATCAATAAAGAGCCACACTTCTTCAAAGTGTTCTTGAGAAGCGATTTCTCGACCTTGTTCTCTCTTGCTCGTGTGATTCGATCAAGACTGAGCTGCTGCACCGTATCAGAGAGTCATCTCCCCTCTGTGTCGTGTATTCACTCCATCAACACCTCATTCAATCAACTCCACACGAAAGAAGCGACCGCCATCGTGTCAAGTCATTCCACCATCGACCATTAACCGACTAAAGGAGAGGGTGACCGCCTGCCTCTAGTACCATCTCTATCCCAATATAAGCACTCACCACCAAGAATTATATCATCTGGTATCAGAGCAAAGGTTCTACCTTTGGTTTTCCTACCCCTTGCTTATTTCGATTTCTTACCGCTTAGTTATTTGCGAGTTAGTTCTTGTCACAAAAAAAAAAATTTAGTTAGGGTTTGGAATTAGATTCGTGTTTGCTTCTGTTTAGTTTAAGAAAAGCCAAAAAGAAAATTTTTTACTAGTTGTATTTGTTTCGTTTAGGTTGCTAGTTTAATTAAGAAAATCAAAAAAAAAATTGTTGTGATTGTTTAGTTGTAAGAAAATTAAAAAAAATTATTAGGTTCTTGTTCTATTGATGTGGTTTGATTTTAATTGAAGCAATCTTGTGTGACTAGGTTGTTCTAGTTCGCTTTGAATTGTTCCTGAAATTTTTGAGTTTAAAATTCCTTTCGGCATTTGACGAGTTGTTGTTTTTGAGTAAGTGTCAAGAACAACATGTTATCAACCATGGGAGAGGAAGCAAACAACGTTCCCCAAGATGCTATCATGTAGTGCTCACTGCTACGAAGGAAGCTGAGAGGATTTGGCTAGAGAATTGACCAACTTGATCAACCTCAGCCGAGAGCACCCGAGAGAGCTATTTCAAGCTCGGAGAAATGAGCCAGCCAACAATCACAATGACCAGCAAGATGACGATGATGACAGCATGCTGGAGCTGGAAGATGACCTTCCACCTGATCCCTTACGCCATCAAAACCAGAGGAGACGTGATCCTCTAAAAGGACACCGTCCGAGATAGCGTGAGCCCCGAGAAACCAACAATGAAATGAAATTGATGCCTCCTACCTTTGCAGGCAAATCAAAGACAGAAGTCTATCTGGATTGGAAGCGGCGTATGGAGTACATCTACAAGTGTTATGGCTATGGAGAGCACAAGAAGATAGCACTAGCCGCATCACAACTCATCGAGAACGCTCTTGCATGGTGGGACAGAACCGTTGCTGAACGGAGGAGGCAACTCTTTGGCCCCATCCAAACTTGGCATGACATGAAATACCTCTTGAGGTTGAGGTATGTTCCTGAACTCTATCATCGTGATCTTCTCGTTTCAGGAAGTTAGCTCAAGGCAACCGATCGGTGGAAGAGTATTTTGAAGAGTTTGAAAAGCTCATGAACTCTTTGGAGTTGGAAGAATCCGAGGAAGCCTTGATGGCTCAGTTCATTGATGGACTTCAAGAACGTATAGCCAGAAACGTGGAGAGAGCAAGATACAGTGGGCTCCATAAGCTACTGCACTTATCTGTGCAAGTAGAGCAGCAAATCAAGAGGAAAACCTCACTCTCCAATCGCACTAGAAACAACCAGCCTTGGCAAGCAAGCAATAGCAAACCAGCCGATAAGGGCAAGGCCGTAGAGATAGATTCACGGTTCAAAGGCAAGACCAATGAACCATTGAAGTCATCTCGGCCAGAGCAAGGTAAGTTCACAAGCACCAATCAAGTTAGAACTCGTGACATCACTTGTTTTAATTGTCAAGGCAGGGGACATTATGCGAGAGATTACCTGAATCAAAGAGTGATGATCATCACGGCTAGTTGAGGCTATGAGTCTCAAGATGAGATGGAAGAAGAGCCAGATGATGTTGATGATGATGTAGAATATCCGAACAAGGAGAATCCTAAGTGTGCTGGTCCAGTCGGAGGAGAAACTCCAACGTGAAAACTTGTTTCGCACGCGACGCACCATCAAGGAAAAGGTATGTGATCTTGTAATAGATGGTGGTTCTTGTGCTAATGTAGCTAGCAAGTTCATAGTGGACAGGTTAGGTCTTGAACAAGTCAAGCATCCGAGGCCATACAAGTTGCAATGGCTCAATGATGCAGTGGAGCTCAAAGTGACCGAGCAAGTGACTGTGCCTTTTAGTGTTGGTAAGTACAAGGACCAGGTCCTTTGTAACGTGGTGCCAATGCAAGCCGGGCACCTCCTGTTGGGTAGGCCTTGGCAATTCGATAGAGCCACACTTCACAACGGTCGCCAACTACTACACCTCCACACACAATGGCCGTAAGTTCAATTTAGCATATCTCAGCCCTACGGAAGTTCATGAACTTCAAACTAGGATGAGTCAGAGGCAAAGGTAAGTAAGTCTAGTTTATACATTATTTCTGGAGGTTTAAACCATACTATGAGTGCCGGAGGCACTATACTACTAATGTTTTACAAAGAGTGTTTAAGCTAGAACTTCCACCGGAGATCACGCCGTGCTGAACAAGTATCAAGATATATTTCCAGAGGAGATCCCATCTGGTCTTCCACCTCTACGTGGCATAGAACATCAGATTGATCTCGTGCCGGGCTCAACACTTCCCAAAAAGCCATCATATCGGATGAATCCGCAAGAAACCAAGGAGTTGGAGAAACAAGTGTAAGATCTCATGGACAAGGGCTACATCAGAGAGATGGCACATGGAGGATGTGTGTAGACTGCCGTGCAATCAACAACATCACCATCAAGTACCAGCATCCGATCCCACGTCTAGATGACATGTTGGATGAACTAAGTGGAGCCACCGTGTTCTCCAAGATAGACTTGAAGAGTGGATACCATCAAGTCAGAATGAGAGAAGGAGACGAGTGGAAGACCGCATTCAAGACCAAGCAAGGTCTATACGAATGGCTTGTGATGCCATTTGGCCTCACCATTGCACCGAGCACATTCATAAGGCTCATGAACCAGGTTCTAAGGTCTTTTATAAGCAAATTCGTAGTAGTCTACTTTGATGACATTCTCATCTATAGTAGAAGCTTCTCGGTTCACATTGGTCACTTAGAACTTGTTTTGAAAATGCTTCGAAAGGAAGGCCTATACGCCAACGTTAAGAAGTGCGTCTTTTGTACTGGCCAACTCATTTTCTTAGGCTTTGTAGTCAGTAGACAGGGACTACAAGTGGATGAAGAAAAGACCAAGGCAATAAGAGAATGGCCTACTCCCACAACAATCAGACATGTTAGAAGCTTTTACGGTCTAGCCAGCTTCTACGGCATTTTGTGAGGGATTTTAGCACCATTGCTGCTCCAGTCACAGCTGTGATAAAAAAAGAACGTGCCCTTCTCATGAGGACCAAGAGACTGCTTTCAACAACCTCAAAGATCGGCTTACTCAAGCACCGGTTCTTGGCTTACCCGATTTTGATGAGATGTTTGAAGTGGAATGTGATGCCTCTAGATTGGGGATTGGAGCAGTGTTACATCAAAGAAAGAGGCCAGTAGCTTTCTTCAGTGAGAAGCTAAGTGGAGTTACACTCAATTACCCAACGTATGATAAAGAACTTTATGCTCTCGTTCGTGCACTAGACACATGGCAGCATTACTTGCTGTCCAAGGAGTTTATCATTCACACAGATCATGAGACTCTTAAACACCTTAGAGGACAGACATCACTCAAGAGGAGACATGCAAAATGGCTGGAATTTGTGGAGACATTCCAGTACCTCATCAAATACAAGAAAGGCAAGGAGAATGTAGTCGCCAATGCCTTGTCTCGGAGGCATGCTCTCATTGCAAGAATGGAGGCCAAGGTGCTAGGATTTGAGCACATCAAGGACCTCTACAAGGATGATCCTGAGCTTGGAGACTGCTACAAAGACCACGGCAAAGGAATATACAGTTCATTCTATCTCCAAGATGGTTTTCTTTTTAAAGATAAACGTTTGTGCATTCCACATGGATCAATGAGGGAACTAGTGCTTCGTGAAGCACACGGAGGAGGACTAATAGGGCATTTCGGTGTCGCCAAGACCCTAGCAGTGGTAAAAGACCATTTCTATTGGCCACACCTCAGGAAAGATGTGGAGAGATTCTGCTCTAGATGCGTACAATGCCATAAGGCTAAATCCAGGTTACATCCTCATGGTCTCTATCTACCTCTACCTATTCCTAACGCCCCATGGGTAGATATATCCATGGATTTTGTTTTAGGATTGCCCAAAATCCGGCACAAAGACTCGGTCTTTGTTGTTGTCGACCGGCTTTTAAAGATGGCACACTTCATCCCGTGTGACAAGACTAATGATGCAACTCAGATTGCTTATTTGTTCTTTAAGGAGGTGGTGCGCTTACATGGGGTTCCAAGGACAATAGTCTCTGGCCGTGACACAAAATTTTTGAGTCATTTTTGGAGAACCTTGTGGAGGAAGCTAGGTACAAAGCTCCTCTTCTCTACGACCTGCCACCCTCAAACAGATGGGCAAACAGAAGTGGTAAACTGTACTCTTTCCACCTTACTTAGAGGCACACTTGGTAAAAATATGAAGACCTGGCTTGATTGCATTCCATTCATAGAGTTTGCATATAATAAGGCTAAGAAGCAAATTTGCAATGAAAATTTGCAACGGAATATTTCGTAACAAATATTTGCAACATAATACGTTGCAACTCAGTTGCAAAAAAAAAAAAAATCTGTTGCAATTTCGTTGCCAAATTTCTCAAAAATAATTAGTTGGTAAATCGTCGCAAGTTTGCAATTGATTTGTAATGGTTTAGCAACGGTATTTTTTTGCAACAATGTTCGTTGCAAACCGTTTCCAAATTTTGCAACGGGAATACGTTGCAAAAGTTTGCAACGGATATAATTGCAAAACGTTACAAATTTTGCAAACTGGTGTTTCTATGTCTTTAAATGATTCGACGGTTCCCCAACAAGCTATTGAAGAAGTGGGAACAGTGACTCGCCGAGTGAAAGAACTAGAAACTGAGTTGCAAAAGAGCCATGATGAAAATGTCAATTTTCAGAAACGACTCGAAACTGTGGAAAAAATAGTGGAGTCTCTTTTCGGTCAGAATGTCTTGGCTTCAAAGAATCCATTTGCCTACACTCTAACATGAATTTCTGCTTCTACACAAGCTCCACAGTGTTTTAGTTAGTTTTATTCCACAAGTTCTCATCATTTTTAGTTTGATTTCCTGTGCTTTTAATTTGGTCTAGTACTTATCATTTTAGTTTGTTTGCTTATGTTATCTTTAAATTAAGACCTTGTTTATCGTATGCTTTTTTTTATGAGAACAATTTCCTTTTCAATGTTGTTTTCTGGTAATTCATTTGAATATTATTTTTTATTAAGCTTCTAAATATAAATAGTGACGATTTTGACAATAATTTTGACAATTTTGTTTGTCATCATTTGTGATGATTTGGGACTATATTGTAGTCTTAATGAGTGACAGAATTGAGACTATATTGTCGTCTTAATGAGTGACATAATTTGGACGTTATGGTAGTCACAAAACATGACGGTTTTGAAACTATGTTGTTAGTCGGGAATTATAACAAATAGGCGAGGGATAATTGGTCACCACTTGTGACGATTATGAGACTATATTTAGTCACTACTTGTGACGATTTTGAGACAATATGAAAGTCACGAAGCACGACGGTTTTGAGACAATGTTTTTAGTCGCTAATTGTGACGGTTTGGTTACTTTCATATATCGTCACCATTTGTGACAAAATGGTACTAGATAAATTCGTCATAAACTTTGTGACATTTTTGTTACAAAAAAAACTTGTGACGATCGTATTGTACCCGTTTTAAAATGGTCACAATTCCGTCACAATATTGTTATTGCTACGAAATAGTTCTTATTGTGACTAAATTTTTTGTCACAATATAACAATTTTCTTGTAGTGCATTAAACCTTATGGAAAACAAGAATAACAAGTAAATGAATCGTTGTCAACATATAATAATCCAATTGTGGTTCCACACTTAACAAATATGTGGTTTCACTTCTTGCAACGGAATAGCATGAGTTTTGCAACATATTTCTTGAGCTTTCTTGCAATTTTGTTGCTAAATTACTCATTAAAAAAAATCCAAATTCCAATCCTCTTACTCATATAACTACTATCAAAGTTGTGCATGGTATATTACACATTGTAAATTTAATACATTCAGTGAAAGAAAACACAACAAGAATCATCATTCATATCAAAAATATATAAGAGTCCAACATTTATCTTAAGAAAAAGTAAACACGAATACACACTTACTCACTTATATGATCTTAAGTCATATTTTTCACATACCACGTAATCGAATATGAGCAAACATTAAACCTTATGGAAAACAAGAATAACAACTCATGCATCTTTATAATTTTCCTAGCATTTTTCATGTTCCTTCACATCTCATCTTTGGGATAAGTATTTCAATTATTAAATCATACTTTGTTAATCGGTCACTAATTTTTCGATCTTAGAAGATGGTTTATATTGTTATCCCAGAATTAATTTTATATCTCGATGACAATTGTAGATGAAAGGATAAATAGATAGGTCGTTTGTCATTGGAAAAACAGAACAATGATACTAGAATAGTGTACAATCTAAATATTCAAATTCATTTGATATTTCATATTACATTTAAATTCAAATTCAAATTCAAATTTAAGGATGAAAATATTTTTATATAGCCACGACTAGCTACAAATTGCAGATCGTGGCTTCGCTAAAATCAAAAAATTTGGTTACGAAATATTCATTCGCGGCTAAACTTTGGTCGCAAAATTTTATTCCCAGCTAAATGATAATAACCGGGAAAATATTTTAGTGGTGTCCACAGATAGTCACAAAGTAAGTCGTGGCTATCCGAATTATATCTCAAAAGTCAAAACCCTATTTTCCCTTGTTTCTTTATTCTCCTTAAGTTTGTTCCGCCTCCATACTTCTCTCTTCTCTGGATTTCTTCTTCGTGAGATTCATCAGTTTCTTCTCCCTTTGATTCATTCTATCTCTCTCTCCCTCAGTTTGTTTTCATTTCTTCTCCGGAGATTCACTCTCTTCCTTCGGTTTCTTCTTCGTTTGATTCACTCTCTCTCAGTTTCTTCCGGCGATTCACTCTCTCAGTTTCCAATTCAGAAAATCCCTAATAATGGTAAGAAACCAAAGGTTCATAAGTCATTTCTGTTATAGTTAGCCGTCGCTTCCTCTATATCTCAAACTCTTATTGTCGTTTGCAGATGAATCTCCGACGCCCTTCTTCATCACAGCGAACTAACCGGTCTCGCCAATCTCGCTTGCCTCTTGGAGCAACAAGGTCAGCTAGTTCCACCAGTTCCCGGCATCCCCTTCCTAGCCTAGAGGTAGCGGTAGTGATGAGAGCACTGGAGTGACGAAACATGCCTCATCACCATCCATAAAAGCTCAATGGAAGTTTGTCGTGAGTTTATGTTTTTAATCTTTGATGTTCTTCATTTTTTTAATTAAATTAAAGCCTTGTTATTTGAACTTTCATGTGGGTTCAGAGATTTGTGCGTCCGTAAATTTCTTGACATTGGATTTGTTTGTGAAATTTGTCTTCTTTTTGGACTCGTGTTCAAGCCCTAGATAGCATTTTCGTCTTTCTGTGTTTTGCTAAGGTTTATAACATCTCTGTTTCCTGTACGAAACTATAGTAGAAACTCTATTCTCTATTTTTTTTTCCAGATTTACCTTGCAAGTTTTTCCTTAGCAATCTCCAATGTCTCTCGGTTGTCTAAAATATTTTGTACAGGACATTGTAGTTTAATTTTTTTGGTGTCACGGTTGTGTTAAAAGTGTCTATAATTGTATTTTCTAGATGATTAAACATCTGACTTGTCTTTTCTAGATAATTAAACAGGTTGTTCTGTTGGTATGTGAAATTTATGTTTAAACTTATTCATGTTTTAACTGATTTAATGTTATGAGTTTGAGAGTTAGGAGCAGATGACTGATTGGTGAGTTTGAGAGTTAGGAGCAAATTTCTTTTCTAGCTTTGAATTCATTGGAGTATGAGAGTTTGAGTGTATGCGAAATTTCTTCCATGATTTTTTTGTTCATGCCCATATCAAGCTTTCTGCTTTGATATGGCCTAATTTTTGAAGAATCTTTTTTTTTTGGCATCTCCAACGACTCACTCTCTCTCACTTTCTCTTCCGGCGATTCACTATCTAGAGACTAATAAAACTACGCATAGTCAACAATGTAGAGACTCACTCTCTCTCACTCTCTTCCGGCAATTCACTCTCTCTCACTTTCTCTTCCGGCGATTCACTATCTCTCTCTCTCTCTTCAGTTTCTTCTATGGTTCGATTCACTCTTTCTCTCAGTTGTTATTTATATTTTTTTCTGATTCGCCGAGTGTTGATTGCTTGAGTTTCCACGGATCATGTTTTGAAATGAATTTTGGTTTGGTGGATACTGTCACAGGTTTGAGTTTTGAGAATTGTGTTAATTGATTGGTGATCAGATCTATATAAACAGGGGCAACAATCTTCTCGCTCAGCAATTCGGTTAGATGGATTCATATGTAGAGCTCTACCGAGCTGGTAATTATCTTCTTTGTTTCATGTTTGCGAATGCATATGATCTTGTAGTGTTTAGATTTTATTTTTGTCTCAAGCTAGACCTAAATGCTTAGTAACCTGAAATGGAAATTGATTCGGGAATAGCAGGTAAGCGTTGACTCCGTTGATATGAAATGAATCTTTGTGATGTTGACATTTCTTTCACTAAATTTGTATATTATGATAACGTTGGTTGAGATTGTTTATAACATTTCTTTCACTGAACTTGTACTTCAGATTTTAGACTCTACTTCTTTGCTGCAGATTAGATGTTGCTGATGAGGAATTAGCGAGACAATGATCAGAAGGATCAAATGTCGACAGCCACTGGACCTTCCCACCACCAGCTTACTGCCACTTACATAGAGGTGTTAAATTTAAACTACTTGTGTTATACTTGGATTGTTCATATTATTAATAACTTATGTTAAAGACAGATAATTTGCATATAATGTTGTTCATATATATCTTGCACACTGGAGTGACAGACTTTCGATCGGTCATATTAATAGCTTGTGTTGAATTGTCTTCTTTTGCTGCATAAGGATTTAAATTTTCGTTCTTTAACTATCTTCTTTTGGCAGATCGCAATGAACAGCAAAGGGCGTAACTATGATCTTGGATCGAGCAGCCTAACAAGGTCCACTTACACCAAGTGGTGCTTGACAAAACAGGTTTGTCTGGAAAAAAAAGACTCCGCGAACAAGAACAACAACCAGAACGTGGACGGTAACAACAAAGAAAACGATGATGATGATGGTGAAGATAACGGCGAAGGAGGTAAATAACAAGACCGTATGGAAGAAGCATATTCGGTTTTTTTTGGCATTCTAGATTTTGGTCTATGGTGTGTTATATTATCCAATTGACCAATGTTTCGGTTTTTGTGTAGGTTTGCATATTATATTTTTTTTGCATTCCTAACCAACAACATTAATTACAAAGATTTCAAAAAATTATCTGGCCAAAAAATTCGTTGCCATTTAGTTGCAAATAATGCAATTGATCTTTGTGATTGCAAACATGTTGCAAAAATTTCCATTGCAAATATTCGCAACCGTAACATTCTGTTGCAAACATTGCAACGATTATCTATAACACTTAGTTGCAAATAGTGCAACAGAACTATGCCATTGCAAGTATATTGTGAAAATACCGTTGTAAATATTAGCAATATAACCATTCTGTTGCAAACTTTGCAACGATTATTCACAATATTTCGTTGCAAACTAGCAATAAAAGAGTGCTTTGCAAGCAAGTTGCAAATCAGCAACGCCTTAGTTGCAAACAATCCGTTGCAAATTTGCAACGATTATCCACAAAATATCGTTGCAGCTATTGCAATGAACTTTCCTTTGCAAATATGTTGCAAATAACCCGTTGCAAATATTAGCAAGACCCTCGTTGCAAAAATCCGTTCCTAATATTTCGTTGCAAATTTATTATAGAGGCAACGAATTAGCAACGTAATAATTTAGCAACAACGATTTCGCAACGGATTTCTAGCTGTTGCAAGTTCATTTCAAAGGCTACTTTGCAACAGATTATAATATGTTTGCAAAAGAATTTTTCATTGCGAATTAGCTGATTTCTTGTAGTGTTCGGCTACCAAATTATCTCCATTTGAGATTGTCTATGGGATTAACCCTTTGTCTCCAGTGGATTTAGTGCCAATTCCCCAAGTAGAATAGGTTAATCAAGACGGCCTTAGATGTGCTGAACTCATCAAGAAGTTACATGAGAAGGCTAGGGCTAATATAGAAAAAAAGACCGAGGGGTACAAGAAGAGCCATGACAAATGCAGGAAGGAGCTGACCTTTGAACCAGGAGATTGGGTTTGGTTGCACATGAGGAAAGAAAGGTTCCCCGACAAGCATCCAAGCTTGCACCAAGAGGCGATGGACCATTCAAAGTCTTAGCCAAGACCAACGACAATGCCTACCCGCTTGAGTTACCAGGTGAGTTATCTCACATACGTTTAATGATGCTGATCTATCTTACTATGATGCAGGAGATTCAGTTTTGAGGTCAAAACCTCTTGAAGAGGGAGGGAATGATGAGGACATCGACCCTAGCACCGACCCGAACCAAATGCCAAATGTCCAAGAAGGACCCATGACCCGCTCAAAGGCCAAGCAACTCAAGAAGAGGTTTGGAGTAGCCATGCAAGCTTTCATCAACTCCCTAAGACCAGACGATCCATTGCAAAATTCCATTGTTGAGCAAAAAGATGGGATCGAGCGATCCAGTCCACAGAACCATCGATCCGAACGTATCGAACCAAATCCAAACTTAGCCGAGACAAATCTAAACTTAGCCGAGAGAAATCCAAACCTTGCCGAGAGAAATCCAAACTTAGCCGAGAGAAATCCAAACTTTGCCGAGAGAAATGCAACTGAACTGAAGGCCACTCCAAACGATCGAATCTCCACTAAGGGAAGTGACTTTACTTGACCAACTTTACATTTTAAAGCTAACAGTCCAGGTAGAATTCCTTTTGAACATGTAGAATCGGACATGCACCTTTATGGCCCACCCGGAGGTTCCACCGTAGCCGAGAAGGAGCTTGCCGAGGAGTTCAACAAGCTGACCTTAAGCAGGACATCCTCTGATGATCCCAAAGGTATGAACAATCTCTTGACAGGTCCAGGAGCTTAAGACACCAAGAATGGGTTGAGGGAATCTCGTGTTACTTCAAAGACAAGCTATCGGCCCAAGGAAAACCAAAAGAGGCAAGAAGAAGAGACATCAACTGAGAGAATGGAAGAGCTTGAAGATGAAGATTGCTCTGACTTTGAAGACACTCTGGAAGGCTTCCCCAACAAGCTACAAGTCCAAAACGCACCAGAACCAAAGTCTTCCCCAAAGGCTCCTCATGCACCATCTCATACCTCTACGCATCAATGTAAGTTGTTTACACTATATATTGTTCTTGCAGGTGTTTCAAGCATCAACAACGACTAAGGACATCATCAAAACGACCCTCTTTCTTTTAGTTTCAAGCCATGGCCAAACTTTCCTTTTCTTGCTTTAATGAAACGATGAGTATTTGTTTTAGACTAGCTTTTGTTTCGTGTAGTTTTTTGAGTCTTTTCTTGTTGTTTTTAGTCAAACCTTAGAAGGTTCAAGCTGAAGGACTATTAATAAAGTCCCATATGCAGCTTTGTAGTCACAACTTTTACCCTAGATAGATAAAGAGCTGCACTTCTTCAAAGTGTTCTTGAGAAGCGATTTCTCAATCTTGTTCTCTCTTGCTCATGTGATTTGATCAAGACTGAGCTGTTGCACCGTATCAGAGAGTCATCTCCCCTCTGTGTCGTGTATTCACTCCATCAACACTTCATTCACTCCACACGAAATAAGCGACCGCCATCGTGTCAAGTCATTCCACCATTGACCATTAACCGACTAAAGGAGAGGGCGACCGCCTGCCTCTAGTCCCATTTCTATCCCAATATAAGCACTCACCACAGAGGCTTATATCACTAAAAAACCAAAAAACCAAAAATAAAAATAAAAAAACCGAAAAGACAAAAAGAAGAAAGCACGGTTCGAAGTTGTTTGGTCTAGCACGAACTGTGAGGAAGGACTTGACCGCAGGAGAGGATCGACCGCGGGTGCAGCACCTCGACCCGCGGCGAACCAGTATTTGGCAGCGGTCGAGCACCACCAACCCGCGGCGGTTCCCCCTTTGGCCGCGGGTCGAAGGGCTTCGACCCGCGGCCAGCCGCGGCCAGCCTTCTGACGATCCCGATCGACTCCGTTCGATCTGCGATCAATCCCAAACCATTTCCAACCATCCCCACATCCATTCCCATCACCATACCTACATCTACCATTTCCAAATCACCACAATTCCATTCCCAAATCCCTTCCCCAACCACTTCCAAGTAAGTTTTATTTTTCCCGAAACTTTTTCAATTATTACATACATCTATTTCTCGTCATTGCTCGATTTATTTCACATAGGAGACAGTGTGATTTAAGTCTGGGGGAGGATTCCATCCCTTACTAATTACATTTTCTTTCATGAGTCTTTGCATTTTGCATTTTTCGCGCAACTCTCTTTGTGTCTTATGTGCAGATATGTGCAAAAATACCTGAGAGGGAGGAACGACACAGTTTTCAGTCACTAAAGACGAAGACTGTAACGTCCCATGCCCAGTTACGGACCACGAGGCCCAAGTCATCGAGCCCGCACCGAGACGGATCCAAATCAAACTTGGGTCATGAAGAGAGTGTATCAAAAAGAAGAGGGCTTGCCTCGGGAATATTGATCGGAATTAATATTGACCCGGTTAAAATAAACCATTGCAGACCGGAATTGTTGTTGAATCAGATTATCGTTCCCGCTAGTCCAAAACAGAGGAAATCAGACTCGAATTGCTAAGGTGAGGAACGAGTTCGTGTTTTCTTCATATACACATATATCCCGTTAATTACTTAGTCTAGGGTTAAGCCAGGTATACCTGCAGGTTATATACTTAACAAATAATCCGTATTTGTTTGTTGAGTGTATAAATAATTATATATATATATATATGATCGAATAAATATATGTATGTAAGAAATTAAAAGAATTAGTATCTCAAGAATATAAGTTATAAATGGATAATTTATTGTGTGTTCCTTGTTGCGTGAGATGCATGTTATTGTGTGTTAAATAATTTTACTGAATGCGGAGAAATGTTAGTGTGTTGAGGAACAAAAATGAAAGAGAGAAAGAAAGAAAGAAAGAAAGAAAGAAAGTGGCTTACGAGCCCGAAAGAAAGAAAGTGGCTGACGAGCCCGACAGAAAGAAAGTGTTGGAAGAAGTGCTTAGGCACGACGGATCCCATAAGCACTAAGGATGACACGTGTTTGCATTGTCTTAGCTTTAGACTTTGTGATTCTCTGGATGTGTATGTGTATAGTGTATTCGTGAGCCCTAAAGCTTACCCTCGCTGAGTAATCCCAATTACTCACCCATCTCTTCTTGCAGGTGAGAACGAGGAGTAGCTGTTAGTGCCGAGTTCGCGTGGTGCTGGATTTAGGGAAATCGTGATTTATCTTATCGTTTATTTCGTTCATTAAATTATCAGAATAACTATTTGAATTTTTATTTAAAACAATGAATTGGTTTTTGTTGAAAGACGGATAAGTTGGATGAAATGGAATTTATTTGAGTTTGTGGTTAAGAAATAGAGTTACGTGTGTTAGAAGTTATTTCATGTGACATGCCGTTTCGAGCAAGCAAAAGACCGGTGTTACAATTTTGGTATCAGAGCCGAACCCAAACAAGTGTGTGGAGTCATGTCGACTCACGCCGTCTAGGGTGACAATCCTGAAAGAACAAAAAAAAAATCGGTTTACTTATGTTTTCAAACTTGATCGGATTTTTGGGAGTGATGATCTTAAAAATAAAATGGAACTTAACTCGTTTAGTATTTTCGTTCTAATAAGCCTGGTTGTGTGAGCTCAGCTTTGAAGAAAATCTCAGCTTTCGTTTTCGCCTTGATTTTTGTGGTTATGATCAGATGCCGCCAAAGAACGGACGTGGAGGTAGAAATGGAGTTGCTGTTAGGACCAGATCGCGTGCTTCAACCTAAGCTGGTTAGACCGCGAGTGTGCATGGGGATAACCCCAACCAAGCCAATGTTGAGGCCCAAGCTAAGACGCATGCAGTCGCGCTGGCTGAATTGCAGAGGTATCGTGAGAAGTTTGGAGACCTTGGGCAGGAGGCACCAGTGCACCAGACACCGCAGAATGTTGGACCGAATTTATAGCTCAACATCAGTACCCTCCACCACCTCTGCCACCGATGCCACTTCAGGCACAAGGATTAACGTACTGGGAAGCCATGAGACATCTAAAAGATATGGGTATGGAGCCCTTTAGTGGCAAATCCAATCCGACTGCTGCTGACAACTGGAAGTCAAACCTGGAAAGGAACTTTGACAACTTCAGGTGCCCGCAAGAGTACTGGAAGGATCTGGCGGTTCAGTACCTGAAGGATGAAGTACGAAGATGGTGGGGAAAAGTGGTAGAGCAAGTGCGAGGACGGTATGAGTTGACTTGGGAGGATTTCAAGACAGAATTCACAAGAAAGTATTTCCCGAGAGAGGCTATGAACCGCATTAAACTGAGTTCACTGAGCTTCGTCAAGGAAACATGACGGTGAGAGAGTATGAGGAGGAGTTTGACCGGTTGAGCAGGTTTGCAGGCAGATTCATGGGTGATGATGAGTTGATTCGAAGGTTCTTGAGAGGCCTAAGAATTGAGCTCAGGAACCCTTGTGAAATGCAGGATTATGACAGTATGATTGGGCTGGTGGAGAAGGCTGCTACATTGGAGATTGGGTTAGAGCAGGAGCTGAGACAGACTAAGGCGGCACAGAGAAAAGCTGCAAGGGGGACAAATTCTAACAAGCGGACTTGGGATACAACCACAACAAAGCCACCGCCAAAGTGCAACCGGTGTGGGAGAGGGCACTCTGGTCCTTGCAAGCTGAGTGGGGGGGGGGGGGGGGGGG
>PKMM01055180.1:103132-144801 GCA_002933915.1 Eutrema heterophyllum
GGCGGGGGGGGGGGGGGGGGGGGGGGGGGGGGGGTGTGTTACATATGCAACCAGCCGGGACATTTCCGGAAGGATTGCACCCAACCCATAGCCATGGGGAATTGCCATCATTGTGGGCAACCAGGACACATTGTGAGGTACTGTCCGCATAGGATTGGGGGGCAGCAGACATGGGACCGCCACAGAGAAAACCTACCGCCACCTCCAAAATGGCAGAATGTGGGGCCACGCGTGATGGTTGTCGGGGACCACGAGGCAGCCAAACCGATTGCTGGTTAGTATTTCCTTGTTATTTATTTGGTTATCTAAATTTAATAGGATTCAAGCGCATTGTTGTTTGTGAGTTCGTTGCTTAGAGTTATCAACACCGTGTAGGATCAGTATTAGTGGGAGGCTGGACCGCTCACACCTTGTTTGATACTGGCGCGACACTTAGTTGTGTAAGCCCTGGAGTGACTAAGCAGTGGACATTCAAGGGTGAGTTCGTCCCGCAAACGAAGAAGATTCAGACCGTCGGGATAGATTGAGTGGGATCTACTGGGGTCCATGAGAACGTACATGTAGAGGTACCCGAGAATTTAGTAGAAATGGAGCTAAATCATTACGGTGTGATTATGGGGATGAACTGGTTGACTCAGCACCAAGCAGTACTAGATTGTCATCGCGCTCGGGTTCACTTTTGTCGACCGGAAGGAAAGTTGGTATTTCAGGGTGTCAAGGACAGCAAGGGGTTTTCCATCATTTCAATGATTCAAGCTGAGGAACTGATAGATAAGGGAAATGATGCTTTCCTCGCCACCATTTCCGTAGTGGGGGAAGAGATGGAGCAGGAAGTAGATGACATTCCAGTAGCAGCAGAGTTCGCAGATGTGTTTGAACCGCTCACGAGACCTCCACCTAGTAGAGGAGACTCTTTCACCATAGAGTTGGAACCCGGGACGACACCAGTATCTAGAGCGCCTTACCGTTTAGCGCCTGCAGAAATGGCAGAATTGAAGAAGCAGCTTGAGAACCTTACAGACAAAAGATTTATTCGACCGAGCAGTTCACCACACCATGGGGAGAACTTGTGTTGTTTGTCAAGAAAAAGGATGGCAGTTTTAGACTCTGTATCGATTACCGAGGATTGAATAAGGTCACTATCAAGAATAAGTATCCACTACCGCGAATTGATGAAATGTTGGATCAATTACAAGGAGCCTCTTGGTTTTTGAAGATTGATTTAGCGTCAGGGTACCATCAGATCTCGATATCTGAAGAGGATGTAAGGAACAAGGCTTTTCGGACCAGATATGGCCACTATGAGTTTGTGGTAATGCCGTTTGGGTTGACTAATACGCCAGCTGCATTCATCAAGCTAATGAACAATGTTTTTCGAGAGTACTTGGATAAGTGTGTGATAGTATTCATTGATGACATCTTGGTTTATTCAAAAAGTAGGGAGGATCACGAGAGACATTTGCGGGTTGTACTGAGGAAGTTGCGGGAACAACATTTGTTTGTAAAGTTGAGTAAATGCAGTTTTTGGCAGAGGAAGATTGGGTTTCTTGGGCATGTTGTTTCAAGAGAAGAAGTGTCAGTAGATCCAGAGAAGATAGCCTCGATAACCAATTGGCCTACCCCTAAGAGCGCTACTAAGGTTTGTAGTTTTATGGGATTGGCAGGTTACTACCGAAAGTTTGTAGAGGGATTCACAAGTACATCAAAACCAATGACTCGTCTCACATGAAAGGATGTGAAGTTTGAGTGGACAGAAGAGTGTGAGAAGAGCTTCATGAAGTTGAAAAGTCATTTGACAGATATTGGTGCTACCAAGGACGGGAGTGCCATATGTGGTGTATACAGATGCTTCAGGAACAGGACTGGGGTGAGTTTTGATGCAGGACAGAAAAGTCATTGCTTACTCATCCAGGTAGCTGAGGCCGCATGAGACTTATTACCCAACGCATGATCTCGAGTTGGCCGCAGTAGTATTCGCTTTAAAGATATGGCGCACATATTTGTATGGAGAAAAAGTTCAAGTGTACACAAATCACAAGAGCCTTAAGTATATTTTCACTCAGTCTGATCTCAACTTTAGGTAGAGAAGGTGGGTGGAATTGTTAGCTGATTACGATTTGGACATCGCATATCATCCATGATAGGCTAACTTGGTGGCTGATGCGTTGAGTAGAAGGAAAAACGATGTATCCAGAGAAAAAGAGATGCAAGAGCTAGGAGTTACATTGTGTACCCTACGAATTTATGCAACTTCAGCCGGAGAAGATGTAGTTGGATTGGAAGCTGTAAATCAGGCTGACCTATTGTGGAGAATACGAGAAGCGCAGAAACTTGATGTTATATTGTTGAAAGCCGTGGAGAACAATGGGGAAGGATACGACACCACAGATAATGGGACGATCATGTACGAGAACCGAGTTATTGTGCCAAATAACAAAGGTCTAAAGGACGAGATATTAGCACAAGCTCACAATTCACGATTCTCAGTACATCCGGGAACCACGAAAATGTACCAAGATCTGAAACGGTATTACAATTGGGGAGGTATAAAGAGGGATGTGGCAACTTGGGTATCACAGTGTCATACATGTTAGCTAGTGAAGGCATAGCACCGAGTACCAAGTGGGCTTCTTCAGAATTTGCCCTTACCAGAATGGAAGTGGGATATGATAACGATGGATTTTGTTACCGGGTTACCAAAGATAGTTGGCGGAAAAGATGCTGTTTGGGTGATTATAGACCGAATCACTAAGACAACCCACTTTTTAGCTATCAACAAGACAGATAATGTGGATCGGTTAGCACATATATATCTAGACGAGATTGTAAGGCTGCATGGGGTGCCCGTAAGCATTGTGTCAGATCGGGATCCAAAATTTACGTCAATCTTCTAGCAGGCTTTTCAAAAAGCATTGGGAACAAAGGTACGTCTCAGTACAGCGTATCATCCCCAGACAGACGGACAATCTGAGAGGACAATTCAGACGTTGGAAGACATGTTGAGGGCTTGTATTTTTGATTGGGAAGGGAAATGGGTATACAACAACAGTTATCACTCCAACATAGAGGTGCCACCGTACGAGGCTCTCTACGGAAGGCCATCTCGTACCCCGCTTTGCTGGACTGAAGTAGGGGAGCGCAAGGACCTAGAGCCAGAAATGATCCAGGAAACGGTAAAACAAGTGGAGTTGCTTAACGACAGGCTAAAGGAAGCCCATGAGAGGCAAAAGAGTTACGCTGGCAAACGCAGTAAAGATATGGAGTTTGTAGTAGGTGATGCAGTGTTCCTGAAAATGAGAACATTCAGAGGAGCTGATAAAAATTGGAAGTTAAAGAAGCTTAAGGCGAGATATATGGGACCATACATCATTACTGAAAGGATTGGAGCGGTAGCTTATCGTTTGGCATTACCGCAAGAGTTATCAAATTTTCATGACGTCTTCCACGTGTCGGAACCCGAGTTAGTCTTACCAAACCTGCCAACAGATTTGAACAAGAACTTGACTGCATTAAGTAAACCTGTGAAAATTTTGGACCGTCAGGAAACGGAAATTCAAGGGAAGAAAGTTAAGATGGTCAAAGTATGTTGGGAAAGAGATGGTATTCGTGAGGAGACCTGGGAATCAGAAAATCAGATCGAGGCAGATTATCCCGAACTCTTTAAGGACAAGAATAACGAACAAGATAACGGGCTGAATTCGGGGACGAATTCTTTTGTAGTGGGGGAGAACTGTAACGTCCCAGGCCCAATTACGGACCACGAGGCCCAAGTCATCGAGCCCGCACACGAGACGGATCCAAATCAAACTTGGGTCATGAAGAGAGTGTATAAAAGAAAAGGGCATGCCTCGGGAATAGAGCCAGAAAACCCTAGCCGTCAAACCTTGGGAACAGAGAACCCTAGCGCCGTCGAGGACTCTCTCTCTCTCCTCGAACCCTTTGCCGCCGTCGATGGAGTCGCATCGACGGAAAGGTAAACTCGCGAGCTTACTCTGATGTTCTTCTTCTGCCTCATTCCGAGTGAGATGAACCTAATCTCATTTTGCTTTGGGACCACCGTAGGTCTGATTTGTCGAGCCGCCGCGTGCCCCAGCCGAGCAGACCTTGTCCGCGAGCCTCACCGCCGAGAACTACATCCGCCGGAAAAGGTACCACGAGTTAAAATCCGAGAGTTTAGCCTCTAGTTTAGTTGAGACCCGAACCTAACCTTCTCTATCCTTGCCGGATCTGGACCACCGGTTGTTACAGGTCGGAAATCACCGACGTCGTAGCCGCCGCTCTCACCGTCGTTGCCGAAATCGCACCCGCCAAGCTTCTTCCGAAAGGTATCAGAGCTTGTGCAATTATTGTTATTGGGTTGCTTTTGATTAAAGAAAGGGTGGATTACTATAAGGACCTTTATTTATATGTTTATTATTAGTTTGACCTACGTTTATTTTTATTACTAGACTAACCTAATTTTTTTCTTATTACCGAAAGTACCCTTATGGCATTTGTTGAGAAAAATGTAATTACAAAACTGCCATTACTATTCATTTGCCACGTAGGCAAAAGTTGATTTAACAAGTCTACCGTTCTTTGACGGTAGACTTGTTTGATGTTGGTCAACTCAAATTTTGGTCTGTAGATTTGTTTGATATATGGTAGATTTGTTTTAAGGATGGTAGATTTGTCAAATGTTGGTAGACTTATTTTGGTAGATTTACTTTAACGACTAGGTAGATATATTTATTTTTGGTAGATATATTGTCTTTGATGGTAGATTTGTTTATGAGTTGGTAGTCTTTACGACCAAACCGTTGACTAACGGTAAATGTTAGACTTTTTTGTAGATTTATTGATAATGGTGGTAGATTAATCTTACAAAACGGTAAATTTATTTCTTTTGGTGGTAGAGTTAATCAGTGCGAATTATTTTTTCGTGACAGTAGATTTATTTATTTAACGGTAGATTTGTATTGGCAACGGTAGATTTTTATTGGGTTGGTAGATTTATTTACAATGGCGGTAGATTTAAAACCGTGTCAAATCTTGGTGACTTCGTTTTGTAACGGTGGTAGATTTAATATTAATGACGGTAGATTTAAAAAATTTTGGTAGATTTGTTTGTAATGGTGGTAGATATAAAAATGTCTAACATCTCGGTGACTTCGTTTTGTAATGGTGGTAGATTTAATAAATGACGGGAGATTTAAAATTATTTGGTAGATTTATTGTTAACAGTAGATTTAGTAAATCTTTTGGTATTTACTCAGATAACCTTAAGTTGGTATACTTATTATTTCGCGTTGTGGTAGACTTTTAATGACGGTAGATTTATTGACATTATTTGGTGGTAGACATTTGACTTTTTCCAGAATGAGAAATTACGTTTCTGCCATACACTTAATCCTAAATCTACAAAAAAAACCAGAGCACCCTTCTTCAACCTAGCGCCGTCGATGAGCTGAAGTTCAGAAGAATTCTTTTTGAGAATTTTTGAGATTCCACAATCCACATCTTCTCTCAACCTCTTTTCACACTCTCCGATCTTCTCCGCTTCGCTTCTTATTCAAGATCGCGATCTCCCACATATTCTTAATTTTTTTTTCTACCGATTCCACAATTCAATCATGGAGCAAGTCATTTTGGTATGTGGTAATTGGTGTTTTAAAAAAAATAGGTGGGTGTTCGTTGTAGATAAGTCCAAAAGATGTAGAATTGTAGGGGTAGATCGAGAAACCTCTTTTGATGATTTCCTTCAAATGGCGTATGAAGATTTTTGTTTGGATCATCGGTTTTATGAGCTTCAATTTAGCTATATGTTGTCGAATGTCGTACGACGAAGTTTACCACTAGATACACCTCATGTATTTGTAGGAAATTCAAGACAGTTGAGTGGTTTTTTGAAACAATTTGAAAACGAAACGGTTCGTTTATGTGTTGAGATTAAAGAGAATTTTCGGAAGTCGATGGTTGATGAAGACGAGGTTGTCAAAGATGTCAAAGCATCTATACCAGAAAGTGATGGTGGAGTTGAGAAAATCAGTAAAGATCGGGATGAAGAAGGAGATGAAGAAGAAGAAGATTTATCTTCGAGATTTGATGGCTGTGAAGATCCCGATGGGGAAAGTTCTGATGACGATGAGTACGGCGTGAGTGGGAAACGTACGGATGGTGGAAGGTCAGATGATGAAGAAGACTTGCAAAATCTACCACCAAAGAAAAGGGGATCAAACATAATTCCTGATTTTGTGAAGTTAGAGATTACTTCACTAGACTTAGATGTTGGCCAACGTTATGACACGAAAGAGGAGTTGGAGACTCGATTGAAGATTGTTTCGGTTGTTCAGAAATCCGACTTCAATGTGGATCATTCGACTTCGAAATTGCTGACGGTTAAGTGTTGGGTGGACGGATGTAAATGGAGGGTTTGTGCTTCAACTGTTGGAGACGGTACACATTTCTACATTAAGACTTCCATTAAAGGGCACATATGTTCAGTGACCGTGCGATCACTCCATAGCAGACATGCAACCCATGAGATACTAGGCCGTCTATATAAAGACTTCGTAGGAGGTGTTGGGCCGACAGTTTTGCCAAATTATGTGTCCGATTCTCTGACTATACAATACGGAATTAAGGTATGTATATCTTTGTTTGGTAGATTTATGTCCGTAGATTTGTGGTTGGTGGTAGATTTATCCTTATGATGTGACGATAGACTTATGATGTCGTTTACCGACTGTAAAAAGAATGGTCACGGTAGACTTATGATGTCGTTTACCAATTGTTCTCACAGGTCGAATATTGGAAGGCCCATCGTGCTCTAAAGTTTGTGCGACAACTTGCTACGGGGACTTCGGAGACCGGGTATGAAGAACTTCCATCTTACTTATACATGATTAGAAGAGCTAATCCGGGGACACTAATAAAGCTAGAAGTTGACGAGGAAGATAGGTTCAAGTTTATGTGCCTCGCATTTGGTGCGAGCATACGTGGGTTCCCCTTTATGAGGAAATTTGTTGTTGTTGATGGTACGTTTTTGCATGGAAAATACAAATGTACACTACTACTCGCCACAACGCAAGATGAGAATTTTAATATTTTTCCAATAGCTTTTGCGATTGTTGATATCGAGAATGATGGGTCTTGGGAATGGTTCTTTAGACAACTATACCGCGATATCCATGATGATGAAGGACTTGCCATTATTTCGGATAGCATAGAGCGATTGGAAATGCTATAGGGAAGGTTTATCGGCTGGCTAGTCGTGGTATTTGCACATATCATCTGCATAAGAACATTATGTTGAAATTCAGAGGCGCATAAACTTTCCGACTTGTTAAGAAGGCTGCAACCGCGTATAGGATTCTAGAGTTTAATGCCTTCTTTGCGCAGATTCAAGCTGCAAATCCTGCATTGTATGCTTATTTGTAGAAAGAAGATATCAGTATGTGGAGTCATGTTCATTTCCTAGGTGATAGGTACAACTTCACGACTAGCAACATAGCGGAATCGATAAACAAGGTCCTATTTGGTGCAAAAAGTAAGCCAAACGTGCGACTTGTGGATGATATAAGGAGCCTTCTAACGGGGTGGTTTGCTAAAAGACGCGGCAATGCAAAGAATATGCGAACAACTATCACTACTGGCGTCAAGAAGTTGCTTCAAGTAACCCTCTTCTGGTATTAATTTTTTCGACGAGTTTGGTAGATTTGTTTTGCTTAGTGGTATACTTAATTTAGATTAATTTATATTCTGGTAGATTTATTTCTAAAAAAACGTTAGTCTATTTGGCAGGCTTAAAAACGTTACTATTTTGTAAACAGGTTACAGTTGAATATGCTAAACTATTGCCGGTGCAAGAGATTGATGAGGATCATACAGAAGTCACGGGCGGGACTTATGTGCATGTTGTCAATTTGAAGGAGAAAACATGTACTTGCCATAGGTTTGATTTGGATAAAATCTCTTGTGTTCATGTCATCGCCGCAGCGGAATCAAGAAAGACTTCACCGATCTCCATTTGTCATCCCTACTATCAAACCAACTACTTGCAACATGCCTATGTTGTTAGTGTAATGCCAAGAGATGTTGCACTACCGGTGCCAGAAGAAGTGGCTAACAAAGTTTGTCTTCCTCCTATGGTTCGCAACCCTCCGGGAAGGCCAAAGAAAATTCGAATTAAGAGTGCATTCGAGGTCGCTATGGCGAAGAAACATCCAAGGAAAGCTACGAAATGTTCTAAATGTCAACAAGTCAGACATAATCGCCTTACATGCTCGACTTAAAAATGGTTTGAACATTTCCCTTCAGAACTCGTGCCCTTCTACTTAATGTGTAATAATAGCTACTCTTGTAATAATCATTGTATCAAACATGTCTTACGTTATGCTATTAGGAACTCTCTTGGTACAACTTGTTTTACAACAACTCTACCAAGCATCCAGAAGTTAGCAAATAAATCTACCAAACTTTGCATTACATGATCGCAAAATATTAGAAGGTTTAGACAACAAATCTACCAAACTTTCAAAGGACCAACATCATGCCAAAAAACATGGTCCTTTGAAAGTATAGTTACATCAACAACTACAATATATACCTTAGGTAAACGAGCCGCATTTAAGTCAAAGTATGCGACATCCAAAAAATACAAGTCTACCGCGCTTCCAAAAAATATAAGTCTACCGCGCTTCCAAAAAATCTACCGTAACAGCTTCCTTAGTTAGCAGAATCTGTGTCAAGTCCATACTTGTCATCCGTTTCACCACGCGGATTTGGATCAGGCATCTGGGCTTCTTCAGGTTCATGTACCTCATCGTATATCTCACATGCATACTTGAGACGAATCAAACCCATGTTGCCAAGAGCTAAACACTCCACAGACTTGAGGGTATACACGCCACAATCACATGTTTGTTTGTTAGGAGGACCTGTTTTCATCATGTAGGAGTGATATTGTGCCTCACTCATGTGTCTCCTCATTTCTAGTGGTGCAAGTTGCTTCAACAAGAGTGGAACCATCTTTGCGTACGCCCTAACACTCTCAAGTATGTAGCCATTTTTATATAAATAGGGGATGCAATCAAAGACTCTGACCTTTCTCTTGGGAATGTCAACCTCAACGACCACCCAATGTTCGTTCATGACATTGTGGGCGATGTACAAGATATCCACATCTTGCCCTCATTTCTTGTCTATGCATGACATCTCATTATATACCCCGTTCGCCATGTCGAAATAACCCGACGAAAACACCCACTTCTTTTCCTTCTCAAAGGGTAAAAATTTATTGGTGTAATCTTTACACCAAACACCAGTGAAGACATGATCGATGAAAGCAATCCTTCCGTCTTGATAAGGAGATGGATTAAGGGAATACCTTTTTCAAAACATATTAAATCATGCGCCAATATGCTGCACAATGTAGAAATATTGGTTACTATATAACTTTACCGTCAAGTAAAATCAAATCTGCAAGCGTAAAACTAAATCTACCACAGTGACAAGGCAAATGTAAATAAATCTACCACTAGGGAATTAAAATTAAATTTACCACAAGGGAAATAAAATTAAATCTACCACGAAGGAAATAAAATTAAATCTACCACGAAGGAAATAAAATTATATCTACTTTTTTTTTGTCAACAGCCTAAATACATAGAACGGTTCGGAGATCCAAACCGGGAGTAACGAGTTTACAAAAAAAAAAAAAAATTTATCTACTAAGAAATAAATAAAATTAAATCTACCACGATGAAAATAAAATTATATATATCTACCACGAGGGAAATAAAATTATATATATCTACCACAAGGGGAAAAATCAATAAATCTACCGATTATTCAATTAAATCTACCACTAGTACCTTGTCATGCAACCACCCGTATTCCGATTGTTCCCACGCTTCTTTAGGAGTCATAAGCGTCAGGTAGAATTCCGGTCCTGCATATGAAGTCTGTAATGGGTTGTCCCTGGAAATGACGTAAGTAATCTATAGTGAGAATGATGAAATTCCTACTACGTGATCAAATTTTAAACAAAAATAAGGTTTAAATCACTTACAAATCCGTCGCTATGTAGTTGAGCAACTCATCTAGTTTTCGTTGTTCCACCTTCTCGAAAGGGTCATACATAGCAGTAGATGTGGTTACACCAACCATTATCCGTTTCACTGTCGAACTTCCTACGAATGGTGACAATTGGGTGGGAGTAAGGTTGCGGGCCTTTTTGAGCGGAAGGCTATTAATGGTTGGTGGCAACCAACTTCTCTAATCTTGTTCCTAGAGCTGTTACCTTTGCGTCGTCCGAGTCCTCGTCTACTAACTGTGGGATCTTGAATGAAGATTTAGCTTTACCTCGTGGAGGTGTAACTACTCCAACAACACAGCTGCCATGTATAAAAATCCCAAACCCCGACCTGTTTGAAAACATATAAATCAGTCTTGCAAATTAAGTATGTAATTGGAACCTAATAAAGTTTATATTCGTTCATATAAAAAACATTAATAGTTCATAGCAAAAAAAAGAAAAACATTAATAGTTAATAGGTAACACTGCTCGAGAACAAGAAGAAGAAAACAGGCATCCACTTAACATGTACATGTGGACAATGGGTCAATGATATACAGCTAGAGAGACCATGCACTTTGCTTTCTTGACTCAACAAACAATTATGTTTTTTTTGTTTTCTGTTTCGACAGGATGTGGTAGGTTGTTTTAATATTATTAAAAACATACTTATTGGTTGTTTGAATGTCTTAAAAAGCAGACTTCGTTGTTTAGAGTTGTAATATCAAATGTCAAATGCGATCAACTTTCTTAAAAAATTGATTAATTTCTTACGTACACAATATTATTGCTATATTGGACTTTTCTCTTTTGTTTTGGGCTGTCATTTTCAGGAATCTAATTTATAAATGCTTAAAATCTACTCCACCACAACCGAACCGAGTGTACCTTGTTATTTAATTAGAGTTTCAATATCAAATGTCAAAATCCATCAACATTCTTAAAAATTCGTTAATTTTCGACGTAGAAAAGAAATCTCTCGTACCGCACACATATTATTGCTCTATTGAACTTTTTTCCTTTGTTTTGATCTGTCATTTTCAGGAATCTAAATTACAAATGCTTAAACTCTACTCCACCACAACCAAACGAGTCTTTGTCTTCATGACCTAATTTGCTTAACAACCTTATCGTCTCACTAACAACTCCATTACCCAATACTTAAACGCCTTTAGCTATGCCTATAAAATCTTGTCAATTCTCCATCACCTAAGCAACCCAAAATATTCAGTCTAAATACATTTCTTTTGATCAAGAAAATATTTTAAAAAAAAATTGTAAGTAATTACGACTCCGAAAAGTTTGCCGAAATGAATGCACATTTGACGTATCTCCTTCTCACGGTCATCTTATCAGTTTCTTTCGACGTTGAAGCACTCAGTCCTCACTACTACGACCAGTCATGTCCACAAGCCGACCACATTGTAACCAATGCAGTCAAGAAAGCAATGTCAAATGACAAAACTATCCCTGCTGCGCTCTTGAGGATGCATTTCCACGACTGCTTCGTTAGGGTATCTACTACTTACACACCACATCCTTGTCATCATTCAATCTTATGTCTGTATATACTAAAGAACTAACGTTGGTGAATATTTTTGATGATTAAAGGGATGTGATGCGTCGGTGCTTTTGGACTCGAAGGGAAAGACCAAAGCAGAGAAAGATGGACCTCCTAACATCTCACTCCATGCATTTTATGTGATTGACAATGCAAAGAAAGCATTAGAAGAGCAATGTCCCGGTGTCGTCTCTTGTGCCGACATCCTTTCACTCGCTGGACGAGATGCAGTCGCTCTCGTTAGTCCCGCACCATCTGATATTCCAAATAGTAGTTTTATTTTATATGACTATAATGAATGATTCTTCTAACTACTATGTTTGGATGTTATATTAGTCAGGAGGGCCTACGTGGGAAGTGCCAAAAGGGAGAAAGGATGGAAGAATATCAAAGGCAATAGAAACAAGACAACTACCAGCTCCTACGTTCAACATATCTCAATTGCAACAAAATTTTGGCCAAAGAGGCCTCTCTATGCACGATCTTGTTGTTCTCTCGGGTATTCTACATTCTCTCGTATACTTAAGATATACCAAAATTCAAAAAATTGGCGTAGACGTTCGCTTAATATTTTGACAAATTAAGAAATCATGAAAAGAAATTATTAAGCAATGCTACAAGATATAACATACATATATGTAACGGAAAATAATATAAATAGTCATCTAAACAGTTCAGACATTAGGTAGTATACTGATCAGCGTGTGTAACAATTTTTTTAACATTGCAATTTACAAATACAAAAATATAATTCGAGATGATCTTAATAATCATAAATTCGGAATGTTCTGATGAAATGACAGGAGGACACACACTAGGATTCGCCCACTGTTCATCGTTCCAGAATAGGATCCACAACTTCAACACACAGAAACAGGTCGACCCAACACTAAACCCATCATTCGCGGCCAGCTTGAACGGAATTTGCCCAGCCCATAACAAGGTGAAGAACGCTGGAGCCACCATGGATGAAACCACAACGTCATTCGACAATGTATACTACAAGATGCTTATGCAAGGCCAGTCACTCTTCTCATCCGACCAAGCGCTTCTCACAACTCCCTCAACTAAAAAACTCGTGGCCAAGTACGCGAGTTCCATGGAAGAGTACGAGAGGGCTTTTGTGAAGTCCATGATCAAGATGAGTAGTATCAGTGGGAATGGTAAAGAGGTCAGGCTTAACTGCAGGAGGGTTCGTTAGACTCTCAGTCTCGGCTTCCAGCAGAAAGTTACTACATTTTATTTTTAATGGTTAAGGCTGAGGTTCTTGTATCAGAATTACCATTATATCGTGTGGACTTCTGTCGGCAGTAATTTTCATTAAATTCCCTTAAAAACAAACGGTAATTTTTTCTTTTTTTTCTACAATCACCCACCACTATCAAAAACATTCGGAAAATATGAGATTTATAATGATTTAAAAACATTCTAAAAATTGTACTAAACGGTTCTTATGATTGATGTCAAATACGCATACTCGTCCACAAACATCAGTTTTGAGAACAAAAGCAGGAAAAGCAATCAATCCCTAAAGACCTTCAATAAAATGACCGAAAGACTATGTTTATGGAAAGACAAATTAATCAATCACCTGTGCTTGTTTTCCCAATTGCTTCGTAATACTGAGACACAACCTATCTTATGAGTAACAACTTCCATATATTTGGTAGTTAATATTTAATTAACATTCATAGCAATACATCTGAAGCAATATTTTTTATCAGAACCAACACAGAGAAGAGAACAGATATATAGTCAGAGACGAAAGATTTAAACAGGGAGACACAAGGTATGGCGATTTCTTCTTTCTTAATCATTCAAATGCCCACTGGTTCTCACGGCGAACCTCTTCTTCTTCCTCTGGCGTGAAATCGTTCTTGATATTGAAAGTCTTGCGGATTTCTTCCGGCGTTTTTCCTTTAATCATATCAGCCACAGTCTGGCAGGTCAAGTCCAACAGTCCTTTGATATTCAGGTAGTTAGCAGCCTTAAAAGAGTCAGGGAGAAACCAATTTAGATACAAACTTTCAGAAAAAAAGACCGAACTTAACGGTTCAAGCAAATCATATATATTGAATTGTGCATACAAAGAGAACAATAACAACAAATCCCAATTAAAAGCAACACTATCCATTGTTTAAGATAGAATAAAAAGGTGAGCTTGAATGAATATATGCAATGTTGCCCACTTTAATCAATCCCTAAAGCTGAAATTAGAAATCAATCTAAGCAAAACCTAAAATCAGAAATCGGAAGTGAGAAATCGATCTTAACCAAAATCTAAGAATTGTGTTCTCCCACGAACCCTAAAATTATACCAAAAATCGGAAGCTGAGATATCGAAACCAAACTAAAACTCGAAATTTTGAAATCGATCTAAACAAAACTAAGGTCTTCCACGAACACTATAGTTACTAATTAGATCTCAATCGAAAATCGAGATCTCGAAACCCTAGATGAAATCAAAAAGATGAAACAAATTTATAAGAAAAACTAGCGCAAATCGAGGAGAAAACAGTCAATAATCGACAAACCAGGATGAGATCGAAGAGGGTGCTCTGATCGACTTTGATAAACTCGGAGTCCCAGGTCTTGAGATCGTCGTCACTGGAGGCGGAAGCGACGGTAGCAGCAGCAGCGGCGGTTTCAGACTTACCAGAAGCATCAACATGCTTTTTACAGTACTCAATAACCTTCGAAAGGATCTTGCTGGTGACGTTGGGAAGAGGGATGCCGTTATCAGCACAATCGTCTTCAATCATATGCTTGATGGTCTGCGACTCTAGCGCCACCGTTACGTCAACTTCGAAGGTCTCGCCATCGGAGCTCTTCAGAGTGATCTTTCTCACCGTCGACATCGGTTTTGGATTTTGACGACGTGGAGAAGGAACAGATTTATGGAAACAAGATGTGTATAAAAAGGGGAAAAAAAAGAGACGCAGGTTAAATTATAATTTATAAAGCCGGATTACACATCGAACCGGTCAGACTATTCAACTAATTTGACCGTAATCGACCATTTTTTAGTTACATGATAACTTCGAAAATAAAAATAAAAATAAAAAACAAGGTACCAAAAGATATGTAGAACTCGTAGAGTTACAACTCAATTTAACCAAAGTTGAGAAACTCTAATATCTTAAAACTTAACATAACTTGAATTTCTCACTTAACAACTTTTCAATTAATAACGAACTCATTAAATACGTAATTAATGTCTGAAAAATCTTTTATTAAAAATCAAATAGGAACTTGAAACGTCTTAGCAAATACAACCAACTTTTAAATCTTGATAGAATAACCGGAAAAATATCATTGAAAATCCTTATTAAATAGTAAATAAAAAGAAAAGAAGCGTCCATGGTTCCCTTGAATTAACAGCACAACGACCGCCACAAGTCTTAATCTTCGGTCTCACCTGAAAAGAAGAGGGGTGAGTATTTTGGGAAATACTCAGCAAGGGTGTATTTTTGTGACACACAAGATTCTTAGACATATCATTTGAAATAGTAATACGAGTATACATAATATAGACATTAAACACACACAACAACCAACCTAACATAACTACCATTACTATATAACATGGTTCTAATATTCCTAAATAAATACATTCATTCATTCATAACAATCAACCTAGCGAGTCTACTTCACATTCCCAAGGAATCCCTCATCCAAGGTACTCATTCTTTGCCTTGACCCATACCGGGCTTGACAAATAATCCAGGTGCCACCGCCCACTACAGGGTTTGACTATGGCTCGTCAGCCCTTTCTCGATCACTACAACTTCACAGTATTCAGTCCCTCGTTGCAGGCCGTCAAACAATTTATCGATCACTACAACTTCTCAATATTCAGTTCCTCGTTGTAGGCCGTCAAACAATGAGTAACACTACACCTAACAAATGTATACTTCATAACCATATCATCTTTTTTGATAAATCAATCATCAATTATCAATCATGTCTAATCACTATACCAAACATACCCTTATTACTAGTCAACTAACGCATCTTAGGAATCCACAAACTAGTCCTCACCTTAGCCACTCTCGGATGTACCGGAACTGCGTTCCCAGATTGATTATGTACTTTTTCCACATTGTCAAGTCATCGCCACATCATCGCCACGTGTCTGCCACCTCAACGCCACATGATCAAACCATCACCTTTTTATTTGCTTTCTTTTATTTTCTCTCTTCTCTCTCCTCTCTCTTCCTCTTCTTATTCTCCTCCTTTTCACGCGTGACTTCTTCTTCTCTTTTCTTTCTTCTTCTCTTTCCTTCCTTCTTTCATTTTTCTCTTCGCGATTCTCTTCTCCTTCTTTCTCTTCCATTTATCTTATTCTCTTTTCCTTCCTCTCCGGTGATGGTGAACGGAAAATGGTGGCGGCGTGGTTCTTTGGCGGATCGACGATTTGTGGTGGTGAGTAACAGTGACGGTGGATTCCGGTTCATTGACGGCGGAGTCTGGCGGTTCACGGCGACATTCCCTCTCGTTCTCTCTTCTTCCTTCTTTCATTTTTTGCGATTCCCCTTCTCTCTCTTTTATAAACTGAAAAATGGTTGGTGGAGATGGGTTGGTGATGGAGGTGGGTTGGTGAGTTTTAATTAAAAAAATTAATTTTTATCCTAAAACTAATTATTGGGACGTCACAAAAGTAGCATTAAGTTGCTGAATCTTTTCTTATGCCTTACCGTGATGGTATTTTTAACCCGTTGATCGATATGTTTGAACATAATCGAATAAGGAACAGCCTGCTGATTATAGATCATGATTTCTATGTAACCAGATGACATAGATTGTAGCTTGTAAAACCAGTTCACGAAGCAGCGATGGCGATTCCACAGATGAATCCATTACCCATGTTAGGAGAGATGACCAGCCATGGAATATTTGAGTTGAAAGATGCAGTTTTTGCTTGATCACTGTCGAGATTTTGTTGATGTAGCTGCAACTAAGTAACAAATGGTCCCAAGTCTCTGAGTTTAATGCACATAGAACACATGTCGTGGGTATGTTCATTCCCCAATTTGCCAATCTATTTCTAGTAGGCAATATGTCTAACTGAGCTGTCCAAAATATGAAAGCATGCTTGGGAGTTGCTCCTTTGAACCACACTAACTTGTGCCATTCTTTCTCTTCTTCTCTAGGTCTGATTGCTTCCTCTGTCAACTTAGAGGAGAATCCTTGACACTTTACCCCTTCCACTGTCCATGAGAAAGAATCCTTCGTAAATGATGATCTTGGATGGCGTATGGTGGTGAGGTGCATATGGATAGCCAAACCTTCCTATGATCTTGGATTTGCTAACCTCCACCCATTTCCATCAGTTGCGTCTTCCACAGTTGCATTAATGGGGATTCTTAGATTGCTCGGACCTTCCGGACCCAACATATTGATGAGAGATCCAAGAAGGGTCCAGGAATCAAACCAAAAACGTGCCAACTTCCCATTCCCTACAGAGCATCTCACAAATTTCTCAGCAAGGCTTCTTAGCTTCAACAAAGATATCCAACTCCAAGAATCGCCACTTTTCTCTTTAACTGACCATAAGCTGATATTTCTGTTTATGCCACGCCACCCAGAGAGACCCACTGTTTGAAAAAACCAACCATATAAACCGTAAGCAAAAGGTTGTGTTTCAAACAGAATAACCTCTTAGTCCTATCCTTAAATACTGGCGCCGTTGCCACCGGGGATTGTTTGGCTTGTTTAATTTCGTATTCTAATTTATGCTCTAGACAATTTTTGATTTTCAAGCTTTTTGTTGCTCTTTTGACATTCTCCTTTATCTTTGTCTTTTGTTCTAAGGTGCATGAACACTAGGAGAACTCCTACAAAAACCGTACCGCAACTAGACGATATCGACATAAACGAGAGAGAACTCCGAAAACTCAAAAGAACTTTAAGGATGGCCGAGAATGACCGTCCGGAAGATCAACTAATCCGTGATCAACTTGATCACGAGGATGACTGTGATGTTTTGGATCACAAAGAAGACCAAGAGGCTGTCCATGGTGCTAATGACCAGCCACATTTCGATCCCGAAGAAAACCAAAACCAAAATCGAAATGCTGAAAATCCGAGGCGACAACTTCCCATCGATCGTGATGCACCAAGAAACGATGCTCAAGCTAATGCACCGATTCCTCCTAATGGCGAGAATGCCAACCGTCCTGTCCTACCCGCTAATCCTCCAAGGAGACAAGCACGTAATCGCATCATTGCTGATTTTGATGCACCATATCAACACTTCCAAAACCGAGCCGCAATTCAACTTCTTTTACCTCATAGGAACGATTTTGAGATCAAACCTCAAATCATTGCTTCGATTAAGCAAAACCAATTTCATGGAGTTACTACCAGCATCCGATGGAGCATATCGAGTTGTTCGAAGAGATTCGTAGCATGACGAGAACAAACCAAGTTCCGGCCGATTATGTGAAGTGTAAGCTTTTTCCTTTTTCTTTAGCCAATAAAGCTCACCGTTGGTTGAAATCTTTACCCGCAGGATCTATCACTAATTGGGAAGAGTGCAAAGCCGCCTTCCTAAACCATTTCTACACAAAGTCGAGATCCAACTCATTGAGAAACAAAATTCAAAGTTTTCATCAACAACCGGTGGAATCTTTCCATGAAGTGTGGGAGCGTTTCAAGGAGTACAAGAGAGATTGCCCTCACCACGGTTTTTCCGAGTCATAATTTGCTCAACACTTTCTACCGAGGCTTATTACTGAAATATCAACTTTCTCTTGACACAGCCAGCAATGGAGATTTTTCCATGAAGACCATCAACCAAGGAAGAGCTCTCATCGAGAATCTTGCTATGGCTAATAGCAATAATTCTCCCGACTATGATAGATCGACGAGATCGAATGCATCGGAATCCAAGGAGATAGCCAAGCTGAAGAACATGATGAATCAACTTATCAAGAAACAAAATCGCCAAGTACACGCTTGTGAAGCTGCCGTTGGATGCGAAGATGATGCTTACTACGAACCCGACAACAACGGTTTGTATTCTCAAGAAGAAGAAGTTAACTATGTGGGAGGACATGGTTACTATCAAAGCCGTTTCAACAACGGATTCAACAACAACTTCCGCAACGCCAACTTCAACAATCTTTCATACCGAAATCAGAACGTGGAGAACTCCTAAGATCAACTTTATCCTCAACAATCCAAGCCTTTTCAAAACCGTTTCCAAAACGAGAACTATGGAGGAAATGAGAACTTCCAACCACGACCACCTTTCAACGCTCAAGCCGCCCCTTACATCAACTCAAACACGCAATAACAAGGTACTTCTAACACTCAACTTGCTGCCCAAATAGCGAAGCTCGAGCAATCAATTCAACTACTCGCTCAAAGCAACGAGAAGTTGGTGAAAGATTTTAACGTAAGAGTATAATGTATGTAAAATGACTTGAATGGGAAATTCGAATCTCTTTCGACCCATGTCAAGAAGTTGGATATGCAAGTCTCTCAAACCGCGGTCTCATCTAAGAGACTGAGTGGAGCTTTGCCCGGAAGAGTAGAAGATAACCCGAAGAGATTTTGCAACGTGATTACTACTGTGCCCAAGAAGGAAGTCAACAATGAACCGAAGCAAGGAGAAGCTTTGAAATTCATCCCACTCTATAGAAGAGCCAATACCGAGTCCAACATGGTTCGAGAACAACCATTTGAAGTACCAAAACAAACACCGTTTCAAAGGTTAAGAAAAGCCGATGATACGAGACGTTTTTCTTTCTCTTGCTCGATTTCCGGAATAAATTTACCAGATTGTCTATGTGATTTGATAGCCAACGTCAACATCATGTCAAAGACGTTTGCTGAGAAGCTTGGTATAAAAACTCTCACACCTTTTACCGTGAGCGTTATTTTTAGAGATTCATCACAAAAGAAGCCCGAAGGAGTGATTCATGACCTTCAACTACTCGTTGAGAACAAGATTGTTCCCGCTGATTTTCAAGTACTCGAAATGGATCAAGACGAAGATAGACCATTGATTTATGGTCGACCATTCTTAGCTACCGTTGGCGCCATCCTTCATCACGCCAAACGTCATGCTGTTTTCTTGAATGTGGATCAAAGAAAGTTTTATCCCACTGTCCCGGACGGAACTCCAATCCGAAGGACAAGCACAAGAAGAAAAAATCGATCCTTCCTAAGAAGAACGAGAAAAACGAGTCAACTAAGCCAAAAACATAAAAGGGATACGAGACATAGGCAAACCACATTTCAAATTCGATGAAACCCAAGAAAAGTTTGTTCCCGGGACATCTTCTGCTCACGCCTAGATCCCACCAAAAGTCGAGCTAACGACTTTAACCAAAAGCGCTTAATGGGAGGCAACCCATTTGGTACGTTTCTTTTTTTATTTTACCGTTCTTTTTCTATTAACGTTTTTCTTTTTAATATTTCAGGCTTTATATAAAAACATTCAAAAAATCAGAAAACACAAAATAAGGAAGAAGACGTTTGAAACGGATCGAGAAACGCCAAAAAACGAGGGAGAAAATACTCCCGAGAAGAAGGCCACTCGGCCGCGGCTGGAGCAGTCCGACCCACGGCGAGGAGGCCATTGACCGCGCCTTTGTGGGCCGGTCGCGCGGTGAACCGACGATCGACCACGGGTGGAGGAAGCCGACCCGCGGCGAAGATAGGTTTGGCCACGGTCGCGTGGGATCGACCCGCGACCAACCTGTTTCCGACCATAACACATCCCGACCTTTCCCGAACCGTTCTCAACTTTGAACCGTGCAATCCTGACATGTTCCCAACACGAAGTTAAACCATCCCGGTTTGATTCCCGTGTCTCGCTAAGGTAAGTTCCCGAAAAAGTTTTTGATAAACAGAAAATTTCTTTTTGTATAAAAACAACTTTTCGAAGACAAAAAAAGTTTTTCAAGATTAAAGATCTATTTCTTCTTCTCTTCCAAGAGATTTGGAGATTTTTCAATTTCAAAGCTTTTATCAAAGCTTTCAAGTTTTGTCCATTCTCACTCTTTTTCACAAGAGATTCCAATTCCACATCTATCTCATCTCTTCCAACAAGGTATGAACCTAAAACTCTACTTTTTCATATGAGGTAAACCCTAAGGTTTTTCTTAATTTAACAAGATCTATGTTTATGATAACTAGAAATTGTTAGAGAACTTGAGATTGAACATCTAGTATGTCTACATTTCAATTTTAGCACTTAATTATTATGGATTTGAGATTTTTGGAATTTGAAAATTTCGAGCTTAACAAAAAACGAAATTGGAGATTAATATTGATTAATTTAGACGAGTCTTGCTATATTGATAACTAGTAAACGGTAATCTACTGAAATTGCATGAAGATGAGCTTAAAATCTATATCTATAATTTTTTTATGCAAGTGCGTCCCAAACCCAAAATTTATGATTATCACGTCGATTTGTTTAATTTATGCTCAATACTTCTTGTTTGTTTATTGAATGTGTCTCTTGATACTCAATTTAGTATCCTCGCGCATTGAAACCTTTCAATTACAACCATAATCATACTTTTGCCGAGTTGTTTCTCTATTTTGTAGGAACTATGGACCACCCGAGATCTCGCATAACTCGCTCTAAGAAGAGCGGATACGTAAGAGAATCTTCCCGGAGATCATTCTCTAGGAAACCCGAGGAGAGCCAAGGTGGCTCGGACACAACAAGCGTAGAAGACGACACAAATCTTGACGAGTTCTTTGCAAGTCGAAGACGATCGACTAGAACTCGTGTGCCTATACCTCCACGAGAACCAACACCACCTTTGGAACGAAGACCAAAGGTACGATATGTCGGACAGCCTATGGACCCGAATATCGATTACCTCGAGAAGCTCAAGAGGATGGTTATCAAATCAACACCTAGCATAGATTACTCGACTCTCGACATACTCAGGATTAGAGAAGACGTGGTTTGGTACATCGAGAAGCTTAATCTTAGACATTTCATGGAGCTCAATCTTCCCACCTACTAAGATCTCACCAAAGAATTCTTAGCGACCGTCACCATGTGCTACAAAAGATGCTCTAATCCGAGAGCGAATGTGATAACACCGTATTTTTACCCGTTTTACCGTTTATTTTAGAACAGTTTAATAAGTGTTTCATTTGATTTTACATGTTTTTATCGTAGTATTCGCATATTTGTAGTTTCAAGACTCTTTTCAGGTTTCTTAGGCAAAACGACGCAAATTGGAGAAATACCGGATTTTGGACAATTTCGTACCGTCAGAAGTTTGACATCCAGTGGAGACCTTCTCACCGTCCGATCACGCCCAAATGTGAATAAATATAGAAGGGAGAACCACCTTTCATATCCAGTTGGTTTCAAGACAATCCAACGGTTAGATCTCAAGATACATCCAATTGACTGAAGGCATGTTCTGCAGTCTCGCGAAAGAAGCAAGAGAAGAATTGAAGTTTCAACACATAGGCCAATCACCGCGGGTCCAAAGCTCCTGGCCGCGGCGAAGGCACTCTTGACCACAGGTCTAGGCTCTCCAGCAGCGGCGAAATCACCTTTCACCACAGGTCCAAGCCACGCACACGGAGTGAACCAGAAACGGCCCAAGATCATCTAGTTCGAACCCCATCTTCAAGCCTAAAGCAAGAGTTGAAGACCTATAAATATGTGTTTTAAGACAGAATTTCGGAAACCCCCCTTCTTGTTACACTTTTAGACTTGTTTTGCACCAAACTTTTGCTCTTGTTCTTTGTTCTTCGTTTAGGGATATAGGAATCCTAAACGAAATAATGCGTTACCTCCTTTGCGGCCAGAAACAAAAGCTACTGGTCGATTTGGTCGGTAACAGTTGGTTAGGATCACAGGAGTGACCTAATCATACATTTGTGATTCGAGTTCAAGAATTTTCGTAGTCGATTACCTTTATCATTTATTTTCACATCGTTCTAGCCATGAATCCCTGCGAATACCATTAAGCCCAACACTTAGTTTAATAGTTTACAACCTTGATTTTATTCATTCGCTTAGCTTAATGTCTTCTTCACTTCCTAGCTTAGATTACTTTTATTTATTCGCTTAGTTTAGTTTAGTTTAGTTTAGTCTCGTTCGCTTTCTTATTTTCTCGCTTAGTTTAGTTTAGTCTAGTTTAGTTTAGTTTAGATTCCTAGTTTCGAGTTCGTGAAAAAACCATAAAACTTATTCTCGTCTTAGGTTTCCTTGTTAACTCTTTTTCTAAGGTCTCGCAGAACAGCTTTCCCTCCATGTGGATTGATACCTAAAGTACTACAACGCACATCTGTGCACTTGCAGAGCTTTAAGGTTTACAAATTTAAAACCTGAAGTCTCGAAGACCAATCTGAACGCATCAAGTTTTTGGCGCTGTTGCCGGGGAGGCAATCGCTACTCGTTCTGCCACACTTTAGAGGTTAGTAAATCGACTCTAAGACAAATTTTTTCTTTTTAATTTTTGTTTTTGTTTTTCTTCGTTTCAGCTTGGAACATGGACTCGCCTCTGGAGCGAGATCACTACTACGAGTAGTGTTTCTACGACCCATCTTATGCTCACTACTCTTACGATTCACACCACTACCGTGATTCATACTACATGGATCAGAAACCGGCACCGACCAGCTACTCTCAAGGATGCTACGAGCCTCCTTACTACCGAGACGACCCTTACCGTCCACCTCGCCAACCTCGCATCATCGACTACCCAAAACCCGAGTACGTGGACATGTTGAAAGCACTTGGCAAGGTATATATCCCTGGTTTTGATGAAGAGCTCTTTAACTGCAACAAAGAGGACATGCTCCCCGAATTCCTAGACACGTTGAAAACGCTTGTCAAAGCGTTAGACCCTGATTTTAATGAATATGAAGAGTCCTTTGACCGCCGTAAAGAGGAACTATTACAAGGACACCACAACCCACACTCAACTTGCGAATCCCAAGGCGTCACCCATGAGCCTCTCGTTGGTAAGGATCACTCGAGATGTTGCAATGCTACGATTTCATCAAAACGAAAAGAGCTTAGAGCCACGCGAAAGAGACATTCGGAGGGAAACTATGAGAAACCAATAGTTTCCAAAGCCGAGATGGACAGTATACTTCGAGAATTCAATGCGTCTATAAACGAAGATGAAGGGTACTACGTTGCTTCTGAAGTCGATGGAGAACCCGCAGTCAAATTGATTAGAAAGAAGCGATCAAATGAAAGTCTCTTGGACTCTCAAACTCATGCCATCAAAGAAGAACATCAAGGAGAAGAAGGACCTATTTCTACTCCTACTCCTCACCATGTTGAGCGTGAGGCAGACCTCGTGAAGGGTGAGACGCTAACGAATACACCCGAGCCACCATTAAAAACATTTTCTAAGGAAAAGGATCCCGAAAAATTTGATGTTCCAAGCTCGATCAAGGTAATAGAATTTCTGATACGATTCTTCCCGGGAATCGGCACTCGAAGGCGGTAGGAAGATAATCCTTGACTTTGCGGAATTGTGAAACCGGATGTTAAGATATATTAAACCTTAATTCCCAAATTTACTTAAGACAATTTCAACAAAACGAGGCGGTGGAACCGCTGCTGTATGAACTCGTGGAGCAAGATGTTAGGGTATTGAAACCTTAAGCCCAAGACTCACTTAAAACAAAAACTCACAACTTAGGTGATAGAAGATTCACACAAAAGGAGATGAATTTCCCTTTGATAAAATCGAATTTGATAACTTGGAATCACACCAAGAAATCCAAACTAGCTCACTCAGAACTAGAAAAGAAGTTCACAAAGAACTTACAAAGAAGAGAACCCTCTCTTACTCTCAAAAGCACAAGGCTCACGTTTTTCACAAAAAAGATGGTTGATTATTTTTCTTACATATTACATTACATATAAGCACACAAATCTAACTTAGTACTCTAGCTAATGTTTAACTCATGTTGAGTAAAAAACTTGCACAATTTAAGTAGAAATTAAGAAAAGCTAAAAACAAGTTAAACAAGTCTTAGTCACAAAACACAACTTGCAAATAAACCTTGGCGGATGAACAGTGAACGCAGATGAACAGTGCACGTTTTTGGAACTGTTCAGAATAGTTCTAATCTTCTATAATGGCTAGCTGCTGGATTTGATCATGGGATTTTTGGGCTTCTCATGGGCTGGGCATTGCACAAAAGCATGGGGAAAAACAGTCTTGGTACTAGACTTGGATCTTGAATCATATGATGATGTTTTTGGGCTGTATGCTCTTAAATCAAGTGAAGTTTCTCTCTTGGGCTCCCTTGGTTCTCTTCGTTGAAGTTGTTGTTGCTGGGCCAAGACTTGATCATGATCTTTGTTCCAAATGTCCTTAACCAGCCCATCCATTGCCTTAGCAGATTTTAGGTGCTTTGAACTCGTTTTTAGAAGCAAAATTCCCTCTGGATACGTCTTCACTGTTGGGCCGTTATTGCGCGATTGGTAAGTTTGATTGGGACGATCGTTAGCGTTTTGGAAAGTAGACTCAAAGATCTTCAAATCCATATGTGGCTCGTTTCTTGAAGTTACGTGAGCTGGTAGCGGCGTTTGTTTGAATATCGCCTTCGGATGTGAGCTCTTCAGGCAAACGTTTTCTTCATTTGGGCCACGAATTTTGATCATCTTTTGGTCTTGCTCAGGTTCAAGCTCCACCTTGGCTTTAAGAACAGCTACAAGCTCAACCTCCTTGTTGATGCTGGCCATGATCACATCAATTTCGTGATTCCCATTTTATGAACACATGCAGCGGAGATGAACCACTCTTAGTCCCAGGAGGAGATACAAAGAACGTTGAAAATGCTCTAGAAGAAAATGCACCCGTCACACTTGAGGAAAACATCAAACCGAGAATCTCGACGTGCGAAATGATCTCTTTTGATGGACACTCTGCCCTTGCTCATATGGGACGTGATGGAGACTTAAATGAAGCCAAGGAGAAGCCAAATACTCCCCTAGGACCAAAAGACATCATTGGAGACGAAGGAGACGACCAGCCGAGCAATTCTGCCTGAGACACCTCCACCGCGGTCGCGCCTTCTCCACCCACGTCCAGACCTCTTTCCACCACGGGTGCGTGCTCCCGACCAACAGCCGACCTGCCTTCCACCGCGGCTGCGCCTCCTCCCCACGCGGCCAGCCCCTGTTTCTCCATTCCTCCGATTGTTCGTGATCTTGCAACACCTCTTCGAGCAAATTGTCTTCAGCTTGGATGCTTCACCACTTCAGATCATAAAGGACCATTCCCCCATGCATCTTTCGACATGATTCGATCTTATGACGTGACGCAAGCCTCATACACTTCAATATACAAGAAGCCAACACGTTCGCCAAGCACGGACAAAGCAGAAGAAGCATACTCCAAGGAAGCTCCAAGTCTGATTTTCTATTGTGATCCCTGAGCAGATCATCATCTCGGACTTGATGATAAAAATCCCAAGTGGGGATGGCGTGATATGTTCTATACGAAGGATTACAAGGTTAAATCAAAGAAGACTTGTCGTAAGACACTGTCCTTCTACGACTAAGCTCACCTAGCTATCGACGTCGAGCTAAACGACTTTAAACGAAAGCACTCAATGGGAGGCAACCCATTTTAGGTACGTTTTTCCCTTTAGTTTTTCTTTCTTTTTCTATTAATGTTTTCTTTTTCTTAATTTCAGCTATCTAAAAAATCAAAAAAAAAAAAAAAAAAATCATAAAATCAAAAAACCGAAAAGACAAAAAGATGGAGACACGGTTCGGAACTGCTCGGTCCAGCACGAACCGCAAGGAAGGACTTGAAGGCAAAAGAAGCTCGACCGCGGGTGCGTCCACTCGACCCACGGTGAGCCAGCATTGGACTGCAGTCGCACTCGACCGACCCGTGGTGGATCCCTCTTTGGCCGCGGTCGGAGCCCTTCGACCCGCGACCAACCTCCTGTCGATCCCGATCAATTTCCCTCAATCCCCGATTGATTCCAAACCATTCCCAACCATTCCCACATCAATTCCCATCACCACAACACCATCTACCATCCCCCCATCCACCACCATTCCATTCCCAAACCCATTCCCCAACCACTTCCAGGTAAGTTTTCTTTTTCCCGAAACTTTTTTAATTATTACATACATCTATTTCTCGTCCTTACTCGATTTATTTCACACTGAGGACAGTGTGATTTAAGTCTGGGGGAGGATTCCATCCCTTACTAGCCACCATTTTCTTTCATGAGTCTTTGCATTTTGCATTTTTCACGCTTTCTTTAAAAACATTTCAAGAATTTTCAAGTTTTTCAATAAAGTAGAATACATTTTGAGGGAATGATGAAATCTATGAAGATAACCGATCAGTGTGCTTCTATGATCTTTCCTAGTAACATGCTATTTCCTAGTAACATGCTCTTTCGTAATTTGGTTCTAGACTAGACGGTAGCTAGAGTTTTTGTTAATGTGATATATCATGGTTTTTACCCCTTTTAAACTATGATATAAGTCCGTTTTATAGAGTCTTTCTATTATTTTGTAGTGTTTTAGAGTCTTTTATAGGTTTTAACACGTTTGGAGCATAATTGAAGATATTGGAGCTTTCTGGAGCATTTTGGAGCAAAACAGAGTTCATGTAGCTGAGTACCCGATTTGAAGCCTTAGTATCGATCGATACTGACTTATATCGGTCGATACTCACTGCAGCAAGACACGAGTCGCGACTTTTATGAAGAGTTGAAGAATTGGAAAATTGCCCAGAAGACTTTATTATTTACAATTTAGCCCAAAACGTGTTTTAGGAGTTTAAGTTAGGTTTTGAAGCCACTTTGGCTATTACGCTTGATTACGTTTTATTCTACTCTGGTTTTTGGTTGAGAGAGATTTTGAGGGAGACGAGTCAGAACTCTGTTCATCTGAGAGAAGATTTCGAACCCTTGTTTACTCTCTTCTATTTATTTGATTTGATGATCTATTCAATCATGTTACTTGTTTCAATCTCCATGTATGAGTAGATCCACTTTAGGTTCAGGGTTCTCATAAGGATTTTCCTCGGAATGTTAGGTTAATTAGTTAATTAGGATTCACCATCTTAACTATTTCTTCACCATAGATTGTTCTCATAGCTACTTCTAGGTTGACGAATCTGGAATTTAGATCTTAGGATAATTGATTAGGCACGAGAGTGCGATTAATTACCTGATAGAACTTAGGGTGAGCAAAATAACTATTCGCAAAGAGATTTGGTTTAGTTGTTTTGTGAACAAATCAAACTTGAAATAAAAGCTGGTTTAGACTTTATGATTCGCAAAGAGATTTGGAATTCTAGGATTTAGACTTAGATAGTTTTCGCAACAAGAGTTGGTTAGCTATACTTTAGTGATTTGAGTTCAAGAACCGCGCTAAATCTGAATCCTGTTAGTTAGTTTATCTACATTCATTGAATTCCTGAGAAATACCCTGAGCCTATCTTCTTTCCAATTGACTTACAACTTGTTTAATTTACGCACTCGCATTTAATTACATTGTTTGGTTTAGCTTAATTCGAATCTATATAATCTATTGCGTGATATCTGGAGTTCTTGTGTTCGACCCCTACATATACTACAACAACTGCTTTAGTACTTATAGGGTATTAATTTGAGCATATCAAATTTGGCGCCGTTGCCGGGGACTCAATTTCGCCATTAGATTTTAGCTAAGAATATCGTCTAAATCGTAGAGTATCGATCGACACCCTAGTGGTATCGGTCGATACCCGTCGTGAATTTCAGTTACTTACGTTCTTGATCTTTTGTGTTTCAGGTTGCATGCCTAATCGCGAAACCAGGAGAAATAAGAACACTCAGCTAGTTGATATGTCAAACGAGCACTTTTGGAACGCACACTCAGAAAAGCAAAGAAGCCAGCAAAGATGAACAACAATCCAGTGGTTTTGATTCGTGATGATGCTGGAGCTTTCAGAGACTGAGAGGGTCATTTGTGCAATGAGAGAGGGCAACGACTTGATGGAGATGGAAACATTATTGCCCCTCCAGCTGTTGTAAATGCTGAGAACGCTGCGGTTGAGCGTGGTAGAACAATTGGTGAATGCAACATACCTGATCAGTTCTACACAAATCGATCAACGATTCGTCCTCATGCCTTTCAGAGAAACGACTTTGAGCTGAAGCTTGCGTACTACACTCTTGTGGGTCAGCACAGTTTTCATGGTCTTTCTAATGAACACCCCATGGATCATATTGAGAAGTTCGAGGATTTGGTCTCTAGCATCAAATGCAATGGAGTGTCCTACGACTACCTGTTCTGTAAGCTTTTCCCATACTCTCTTGGTAGGGATGCTTCTTATTGGCTCAAGCAATTACCAGCTGGGTCATTGACTACCTGGGATAAGACTAAGACTGCTTTCCTGAATAACTTCTATGACGATGCGAGAACAGAAGAGTTTAGGAACAAGATTTCCCAGTTTTCTCAGGGAATGACTGAGGCTTTCAAGGCTGCTTGGGCGAGATTCATATCGTATCAGAGGGATTGTCCACATCATGGGTACACTATGGTTCAGTTGCTAAGTTTTTTTTCCAGAGGGATTGACTGGAGGTACCAGATGGTGTTGGACTCAGCGAGCAATGAAAATTTCTTTACCAAATATCCTGATGATGCTTACTAGCTGATTGAAAATTTTGCGTCTAGCAATAGCACAAAGAGTGCTGACATGGAGCGTAAGAAGCTAGCTGGTGGTATGGAAGGTTCACAGATTGCTGAGGTTCAAGCTAAGCTGGATTCAGTGCACAATCTTCTGATGGGTAAGACGAAGAAAGTTGTTCACTTTGCTGATGAGGATGAAGTGAAAGGTGTTAACTACATTGGTGGTGCTGGATTTCAAAGTCAAAGGTATCAATACCCACCACACCCACCCAAAACTCCTGAAAGCAAGGTTGAATCTATGCTTGAACAGATTCTTGAAAGACAGCAGAAGATGACATTGTATTTTAATGGGAAGATGGATGCCATGTACACAGATCTGAATGGGAAAATCGAGGCTCTCAACACTCATCAGAGGATGCTGGAAACTCAAGTCGCTCAGACTGCAGTAGCTATCAAGGGAAAGATGGTTCATGCACAGTAATTTGATAAGCTCAAATTAATACCCTAAAGTACTAAAGCTTTGTCGATTGCAATACTTAGGGGTCGAATCCACAGAGACTCAGGGGAACGCACAATAGATTGTATAGATTAGAATCAAGCTAAACCAAAAAGATGTAATTAAATGCAAATGCGTAAATTAAACGAGTTGTAAAACGATTGGAAAGAAGCTAGGCTCAGGGTATTTCTCAGGAATTCAATGAATGTAGATAACTAACTAACAGGATCCAGATTTAGCGCGGTTCTAGAACTCAAATCACTAAAGTATAGCTAACCAACTCTCGTTGCGAAAACTATCTAAGTCTAAATCCTAGAATTCCAAATCTCTTTGCGAATCCTAAAGTCTAAACCAGCTTTTAGTTCAGGTTTGATCTGTTCGCAAAACAACTAAACCAAATCTCTTTGCGAATAGTTATTTTGCTCACCTAGGTTCTGTCAGGTAATTAATCGCACTCTCGTGCCTAACCAATTATCCTAAGATCTAAGTTCTAGATTCGTCAACCTAGACTTAGCTATGGGAACAACCTAAGACGAAGAACTATATTCAGATGGTGAATCCTAATCAATCAACTAACCTAACATTCAGAGAAAACCCTTATGAGAACCCTGAACCTAACAAGGGATCTACTCAGACATGGAGATTGAAAACAATAACATGATTGAATAGATCATCAAATAAAATAAAACAAAAGAGTAAAACAAGAGGTTCAGATTTGTCTCTCTAAAACCAAAGTAGAACAGAAGTAAAAATCAAGCTCTTCAACAAAAGTGGCTGAAAAACCTAATTATAATGGTAAAACACGTTTTGGGGCTTCTTGTAATTATTAAGGACTTCTGGACCAAGGTGCAAACTCTCAAGACTTGTAAAAAGTCGAGTTTCCTGTTTTCATGTAGTTAGTATCGACCGACACTAAAGTAGTATCGACCAACACTAGTCACTGCTCGCCAGATTGGCTGTCTTCACGAAAACTGGCATAACTTTTGATCGCACCGTTGGAATGACCTCAAACCACTTCCATATGAAAGCTAATCCAAAGCTCTGTCTTGTGTCCAAATTTGAGCTCAATCCATCGGTGGAAAGCTCTTCAAATCTTCATTTAAAGTCGCGACTCGTGCTTCAGTGAGTATCGACCGACACTAGTTAGTATCGATCGATACTGAGGCCTCAAATCCGGTACTCAGCTGCACGAACTTCTGTTTTGCTCCAAAATGCTCCAAAATACTCCAGAAAGCTCCAATATCTCCAATAATGCTCCAAACGTGCTAAAACCTGTAAAAGACTCTAAAACACTACAAAATAGTAGAAAGACTCTATAAAACGGACCTATATCATGGCTTAAAAGGGGTAAAAACCATGATATATCATATGAACACGTCAATACAATCACCTTTAAGAGTGATGAAGAGGTCGATCCAGGAGTGAAAAGTGGCCTAACTGCAAAGAATCTCGTCGACCTTGCTGAAGATGACGACGATGAGGCTCCCGAAATCGCCCCAGTATCGATCGATACCACCCAGCATCGGTGTATACCCATCCAAGGATCTGCCAAAGACGTTTCAAAACAACAAGCATTGACCGACACCAGCCAGTGTCGATCGACACCAGTGCATATACTTTCACGGGACATCTCAAGCCCTCGTGTGTCGATCGATACCCACCTTGTATCGATCGACACTGACCCTGGAGTCGAGAAGACACCTGATGTGACGCCATAGAGGGTCTACAAACCTAAGGAGCCATATCCTCGACCACCTAGACATCTCATGAACCCTATTACTGCGGAGAAGTTGCTCGATTTTGAGAAGATGGTCAGGAGGATTCCCCACACTATATCTTTTGAAGAAGCTTTTGAAAACCGTCATTTGGAGTGTTACTTCCAAAATTGCAGAGAAACTGAGGAAGAGATCAATGCACTCTTTATCAAAGCCAGAAGTACACCACCTCCGATGAAACAGCTGATTAAGAGGGAAGACCCATGAATATTCTCAGTTCCATGCTCTATCTCTGGAGTTAAATTCAAAGAGTCTATCGTTGACTCGGGGGCTACCGTCAATGTCATGTCAAGGGCAATTGCAGAGAGATTGGAAGCTGATATTCGATCTCCCAAGACATATCTCACATTCGCGAACTGTTACACCTCACTTCCATACGGTACAATCCCTGATTTGATGGTTGAAGTAGGAGATTGTCTGGTTCCTACTGATTTTTCAGGTTGTGGAGATGAGTGCAAAATCTAATACGCAGTTGATTCTTGGAAGACTGTTTATGGCTACGGTTGGTGCCATTATGGACACACCCAGCAAGAGAATCTCGTTCTCATACATTAACAAGGGGGTGTACTACAAAGCCATTCCTACTAGAGGAGCTACCACGCATGTCTCTTGCATCGCTGTTGTCACAGGAGAGACGTTGGTAGCTGATCCTTTGGAAGAACCTCCTGACGTGCCAACTGTCATGGACATTCTAGATAATCCTTCTGTCATCACCAAGACAGACGTCAAAACAGCTAAGGCAAAGAAGAAGGTAAAGAGCAAAGGAGTAAAAGGTGCTCCCTCTATAACTTTAATCCCTCAGAAGTGTGATGGGGACTCGATTGAGTACAATGTGAAATGCAAAGGAACCTCAAAACCATTCTCCAAGGCTAGAGTCATTCTTACTCCGGAGCTGAAAGAGAAAGGAAAAGAGGTTATAGAGAGCATGTTGAGTAGAACTCTGAGTCTGCAAGTGTCTAGCTGTAGAACTTGCATGGGAGCGAGTTCTCGACCTCGCTCTGACTAATCACCCGAGCAAAGTCAAGCTCGTGACGTTAAACAAGCGCTTGGTAGGAGGCAAACCACTGGTAAGTTTGTACATAAGTTTTTCAATTATTTTTGTTTTTGGTTTTTGGTTTTGTGTTTCACGTGAAGAAGCAGATTTAGAAGAGCAGTATCGATCGACACCCACACGGTATCGATCGACACCATCCACACGAAAAAGGAGCTGGGTATTTCTTAAGGGATCGTGAGCAACAGATCGATCGATGTCAAATTTGTATCGACCAATATCCCTTGTATCGATCGATACCAACATGGTATCGGTCGATACCCGCCACCCAGGTACGCCTCCTTCGATTTTCACCAATCCACTCAACTCTTCTGTTTTCTTTTACCAACTCTAGGTTAGATAACACTGGGGACAGTGTTGTTTAAGTCTGGGGGAGGTAGTTGCTGACAACGTGTTTGTTTTTCTTAGAGTCAGTCGTTTTTGTGTCAAATTTGTTTTATTGAGTCAAAATTTTGTTGGAGATTATGATCTTGTTCTTGAATTTACTGTTTTGATTTTGCTTCTGAGTGTTCACTGTTACAGAATCAGTTACAGATCGACTAATGAAAAATCCAAAGGCTCACCAGTTAACTAGAAGACACACATGTTTCCAGCAGAGTTCTTTTAAAGCCTGAGCCAAATTTCTGCAGTTCATCGACGTGGTTAGTATTCATAGATCTTGATTCCTCATTCATATCTGACAAAGGAACCCATGTGTTTAAAAGTAATAGTATCTCTCTCCCCTTCTGATAAGTTAATAAATAAGTGCATGAAAAGATGAGATGATTTTCTCCTAAGTAGAGGGTTAGAAATGTTTCCAGCGATCCCATTATTCTACTTGGTGAGGGATGATCACACAGAGGATTGGAAGCGAGGCTATGATTTTCCTATGATGCCATTTTTCGCCTACACCCTTTGATACATTGAGAGGGAAGAACCGGGGATTCGGTGGCAAACAACATCAATACTCGCGTCTCATACCTTGATGTGTATATGCGAATCTAAAAAAAAAAAAAGAGAACAAAATAAGAAATAAGTCTGGGGGAGAGAAAGTGATACAAAAAGTGTGAAATTGGGTGGTTCCTTGTCATGATATTGTATGAGAAAGAATCTAGAAGGTTCTTGGTATTAATCACAGCGATGAAACTGGCGATGATGGGTTTAATTGAATGATGCTGCGAAATAATGTGTAAAGTCTAGGGAAGCTGTGAATGCCTAAGGAGAAGTACATGGTGGTTAGTCTTGGAACTGGTTAGGTGACATTTGGGTGTTTAGAAAAAGGATCATTGCAATGTTTCATGAACATGTGAGTCTCGATCCGTGTTTTCAAACCTCTTTCTCTAGTTTAGTCTTCTATTTGCTTGAGGGCAAGCAAATGCTAAGTCTGGGGGAGTTGATATATCATGGTGTTTACCCATTTTAAGCCATGATATAAGATTTTATTATTTACAATTTAGCCCAAAACGTGTTTTAGGAGTTTAAGTTAGGTTTTAAAGCCATTTTGGCTATTACGCTTGATTACGCTTTATTCTACTCTGGTTTTTGGTTGAGAGAGATTTTGAGGGAGACGAGTCAGAACTCTGTTCATCTGAGAGAAGATTTCGAACCCTTGTTTACTCTCTTCTATTTATTTGATTTGATGATCTATTCAATCATGTTGCTTGTTTCAATCTCCATGTCTGAGTAGATCCACTTTAGGTTCAGGGTTCTCATAAGGATTTTCTCCGAATGTTAGGTTAATTAGTTACTTAGGATTCACCATCTGAACTAGTTCTTCACCATAGGTTGTTCTCATATAGATCTTAGGATAATTGATTAGGCACGAGAGTGCGATTAATTACCTGATAGAACTTAGGGTGAGCAAAATAAATATTCGCAAAGAGATTTGGTTTAGTTGTTTTGTGAACAAATCAAACTTGAACTAAAAGCTGGTTTAAACTTTAGGATTCGCAAAGAGATTTGGAATTCTAGGATTTAGACTTAGATAGTTTTCGCAATGAGAGTTGGTTAGCTATACTTTAGTGATTTGAGTTCAAGGACCGCGCTGAATCTGAATCATGTTAGTTAGTTTATCTACATTCATTAAATTCCTGAGAAATACCATGAGCCTATCTTCTTTCCAATTGACTTACAACTTGTTTAATTTACGCACTCGCATTTAATTACATTGTTTGGTTTAGCTTAATTCGAATCTATATAATCTATTGCGTGATATCTGGAGTTCTTGTGTTTGACCCCTACATATACTACAACAACTGATTTAGTACTTATAGGGTATTAATTTGAGCATATCATAATGCGAAATCCCAAGAGGAATTTAGACCGTAGAGATTCTTTAGGATGGAATATACTAGCTCTATTTTATTTGGACTTAATCTTGACTTAATTTTCTTATCAAAGGTTTAGGCAAAGATAACGAATCATACATTCATGACGTACTTTTACCTTTTACCACTCTTTGTCGTACATGAATGGCCAGCTCATCCTTAGTTGGTAACCCACCCGAAACTTAACCATTGTTCAAACCTCATGCAACTCTCTCTGTGTCTTATGTGCAGATATGTGCAAAAACGCCGAAGAGGGAGGAACGACACAGTTTTCAGTCACTAAAGACGAAGACTAACGCGATTGGTGGAGGTGAATTCAACAAAGAAGAGAGCTTGGTTATGCCTTGGAAAAACTCAAAATCATGGTAAAGTTTTGCGCCCCTAAGACTCTATCTCAATAAAAGACGTTTCCCCCTTTTAATTAAAAAAAAAAATATATATATATATATATATATATATCGAAAGGGAAAGGAAATAAAAGCCTAAAAAGAGTCTAGGTTGGTCGAAATACTTATGAGGCATCCATGGTTCGTTTGTGAGAAGTCTGTCATTCCGAGCCCACAAAAAATTCGGGAATGACAGAAAACTTCTGTTTTTGGAGAAAGGAGGAAGTGCAACATTTTTACGCAAGAAGAAGTGACTAGAAACTGTGGTTATCAATATGTCATTCCTCTCTTGCTGTTTTGCATGATATCTCGCACCCTCTGTTGAAATTACGGTAACCCGAAACACCTTTAACCTCACCTTTAGAAGCCTTTAATACCTAGCCTCGATTGTCTTGGTTTGATCCTTTTGATGAGAAGTTCACATTTGCACTTAATGAATTTAGAGAGCTAGTTGATATGATTTTTGGATGTTGAAAGTTTATATTTCATATGACGGATACCGTGGACTAGTGTTACGAAAACTTCTAGTGAGAATTTTCTAGGCTAGGTTGTGTTTGATGTAGTTTGATGGTCATGGTTTAGAAGGACGATCTCTAAGATTTCTAGTTCCCTATGATTTTTGTTTGATCATTTCCAAGCTTAAGTTTTGTCTTGTTTGAGGACAAACAAGGTTTAAGTCTGGGGGTGTGATAACACCGTATTTTTACCCGTTTTACCGTTTATTTTAGAACACTTTAATAAGTGTTTCATTTGATTTTACATGTTTTTATCGTACCATTCGCATATTTGTAGTTTCAAGACTCTTTTCAGGTTCCTTAGGCAAAACGACGCAAATTGGAGAAAAACCGGATTTTGGACAATTTGGTACCGTCAGAAGTTTGACATCCAATAGAGACCTTCTCACCGTATGATCACGCCCAAATTTAGATACAAGATAGAAGGGAGAACTGATATATCATGGTTTTTACCCCTTTTAGGCAATGATATAGGTCCGTTTTATAGAGTCTTTCTACTATTTTGTAGTGTTTTAGAGTCTTTTACAGGTTTTAGCACGTTTGGAGCATTATTGGAGATATCAGAGCTTTTTGGAGTATTTTGGAGCATTTTGGAGCAAAATAGAAGTTCGTGCAGCTGAGTACCGGATTTGAGGCCTCAGTATCGATCGATACTAACTAGTATCGGTCGATACTCACTAAAGCACGAGTCGCGACTTTAAATGAAGATTTGAAGAACTTCCCACCGATGGATTGAGCTCAAATTTGGACACAAGATAGATCTTTGGATTAGCTTTTAATTGGAAGTGGGTTGAGGTCATTCCAACGGTGCGATCAAAAGTTATGCCAGTTTTCGTGAAGACAGTCCAATCTGGCGAGCAGTGACTAGTGTCGGTCGATACTACTTTAGTGTCGGTCGATACTAACTACATGAAAACAGGAAACTCGACTTTTTACAAGTCTTGAGAGTTTGCACCTTGGTCCAGAAGTCTTTAATAATTACAAGAAGCCCCAAAACGTGTTTTAGCATTATAATTAGGTTTTTCAGCCACTTTTGTTGGCTAAGCTTGATTTTACTTTGGTTTTGGAGAGATTTCTGAGAGAGACAAATCTGAACCTCTTGTTTTACTCTTCTATCTTATTTTATTTGATGATCTATTCAATCATGTTGTTGTTTTCAATCACCATGTCTGAGTAGATTCCTTGTTAGGTTCAGGGTTCTCATAAGGGTTTTCTCTGAATGTTATGTTGAATTGATTGATTAGGATTCACCATCTGAATTAAGTTCTTCGCCTTAGGTTGTTCCCATAGCTAATTCTAGGTTGACGAATCTAGAACTTAGATCTTAGGATAATTGGTTAGGCACGAGAGTGCGATTAATTACCTGACAGAACCTAGGTGAGCAAAATAACTATTCGCAAAGAGATTTGGTTTAGTTGTTTTGTGAACAAATCAAACCTGAAATAAAAGCTGGTTTAGACTTTAGGATTCGCAAAGAGATTTGGAATTCTAGGATTTAGACTTAGATAGTTTTCGCAACGAGAGTTGGTTAGCTATACTTTAGTGATTTGAGTTCAAGAACCGCGCTAAATCTGAATCCTGTTAGTTAGTTTATCTACATTCATTGAATTCCTGAGAAATACCCTGAGCCTATCTTCTTTCCCATTGATTCACAACTTATTTACTTTACGCACTGCTTTAATTTACATCTTTCTGGTTTAGCTTGATTCTAATCTACATAATCTATTGTGTGAATTCTGGAGTTCTTGTGTTCGACCCCTAACTATACTACGACAACTGCTTTAGTACTTTTAGGGTATTAATTTGAGCATATCAAATTTGGCGCCGTTGCCGGGGACTCAATTTCGCCATTAGATTTTAGATTAGAATTTCGACTAAGCTCGTCGGTATCGATCGATACTACCCAGTGTCGGTCGATACTCGTCGCGTTTTTTTTATTTTTATTTTATTTTGGTTACTTACGTACTTTTGACTCTTGTTTTTCAGGGAAAGCAAAGAAACCAGCAGAGATGAACAACCTATTGGTTTTGATTCGTGATGAGGCTGGTACTTTGAGAGACCAAGAGGGTCATTTGTACAATGAGAGAGGGCAACGTCTTGACGAGGAAGGAAACGTCATTGCTCCTCCAGCTGTTGTGAATGATGGGAATGCTGTGGTTAATCGTGCTAGGACGCTTGGAGAGTACAACAGACCTGATCAGTTCTATGCCAATCGGTCTGCGATTCGTATTCCCACTTTTCAGAGGAATGACTTTGAGCTGAAGCCTGCATACTACACACTTGTGGGTCAGCACCCTTTTCATGGTCTTCCTCATGAGCATCCCATGGACCACATTGAGAGGTTCGAGGACTTGGTCACTAGCATCAAGTACAATGGAGTGTCCTACGACTACCTGTTCTGTAAGCTTTTCCCATACTCTCTTGGTGGGGATGCAGCTTACTGGCTGAAGCAACTACCTCCTGGATCACTGACTACATGGGAGGAGACGAAGAATGCGTTCCTGATTAATTTCTATGATGATGCGAGATCCGAAGAGCTCAGGAACAATATTTCTCAGTTTTCTCAGGGTTCGACAGAGGCACTCAAGGCTGCTTGGGTGAGATTCAGGTCATATCAGAGAGATTGTCCGCACCATGGGTTCACTCAGGTTCAATTGCTGGGTATCTTCTTCAGAGGGATTGATGGGAGGTATCAGATGGCTCTAGATGCTGCGAGCAATGGAAATTTCTACACGAGGTATCCTGACGATGCGTATGTGCTCATTGAGAACTTGGCGTCTAGTAATAGCGCCAAGAGTGCTGATCTCGAGCGGAATAGGCTGAACGGGAGCGTTGATGGGTCGCAGATTGCTGAGGTGCATGCGAAGCTGGATTCGGTGCATAATTTGCTGATGGGTAAAACGAAGAAAGCTGTTCACTTTGCTGATGAAGATGAAGTGAGAGGTGTTAACTACATTGGTGGTGCTGGATTTCAAAGTCAAAGATATCAATACCCACCCACACCACCCAGAGCTCCTGAAAGCAAAGTTGAATCTATGCTTGAACAGATTCTTCAGGGACAGCAGAAGATGACAGTGGATGTCAGTGGGAAGATGGATGCCTTATATGCAGATTTGAATGGGAAAATCGAAGCACTCAGTACTAGCCACAGGATGCTGGAAACTCAGGTAACTCAGGTTTCAGCAGCTGTCAAAGGAAAGATGGTTCATTCACAGAGTGAACACGTTCATGCAATCAGCTCGACAAGTGATGAAGAAGGCAATCCAAGAGTTAAAACTGGCCTAACTACAGGAAATTTCGTCGATCTTGACGATGAGGATTCTGAAAATTCCAGGGTATCGATCGACACCACCACTAGTGTCGATTGACACCAAGCTGAAGATGACGATGAAGACCCAGAAATCGCCTCTGTATCGACCGACACCTCTGTGTATCGATCGACACCACTCCAAGAATCCACCAAGGACGTCTCAAAGCAGCAAGCATCGATCGACACCATACCTATGTCGATCGATACCCACCCAGTGGCCAGCAAGAAACCACGGATGAAGGTCGACAGAGCTCGCAAGTCTACGGTACTGAAGCCTACGACTCCTCGACATCTCAGAGATCCTATTACTCCGAAGCAGCTGCTTGGTTTTGAGAATATGGTACGAAGAATTCCCCACACGCTGACTTTTGAAGAAGCTCTAGAGTACCGCCCTTTACTTAGCCATTTCAAAGAGTGCAGAGAAACCATGGAAGAGATCGAAGTACTCTTCAACAAGGCAAGAGCCAGATCGCTACCGCCTAGGCAGCTGATAAAGAGGGAAGACCCAGGGAAATTTTCTGTTCCATGCTCCATTTCTGGAGTCGAGTTCAAGGAGTCTCTTGTTGACTCAGGGTCTAGTGTCAACCTCATGTCAAGGGAGATTGCGGAGAGATTGAAAGCTGATATGGGATCTCCCAACACGATTCTCACATACGCTAACTCCACCAGATCTCTTCCCTATGCCACGATCCTTGATTTGCCAGTTAAAATAGGAGACTGTCTGGTTCCTACTGATTTTCAGGTTGTGGAGATGAGCGAATGATCGAAGGTCCCTTTGATTTTGGGAAGACCGTTTATGGCCACTGCTGGCGCGATCATGGACACACCGAACAAGAGAATCTTTTTCTCTTACATTGACGACGAGGTCTACTATGACGCCATCCCTTCTAGAAGAACACCCAGACAAGTCTCATGCATCACCACTGCTGCCGGCGAGACACTGATGATTGATTTGCTGGATGAGCCTTACTATGAGCCGAAAGCCAAGACTGTCTCGGATGCACCTCCCAGCATCACTAAGAAGGTTGCCAAGAAGGCTAAAGCAACAAAGAAGAAAGCAAAGAGCAAGAAAGTCGAAGGTACTCCGTCTATGACTTTAATCCCTCAGAATTGGGATGGAGACTCGATCGCGTATAAGGTGAAGTGCAAAGGAGCCTCAAAACCATTCTCCAAGGCTAGAATCATTCTTACTCCGAAGCTGAAAGAGAAAGGAAAGGAGGTTATAGAGAGCATGTTGCGTAGAACTCTGAGTCTGCAAGTCTCTAGCTGTGGAACCTGCATGGGAGTAAGCTCTCAATCTCGCCCCGACTGATCACCTGAGCAAAGTCAAGCTCGTGACGTTAAACAAGCGCTTGGTGGGAGGCAACCCACTGGTGAGTCCGTACATATGTTTTTATTTTCGTTTTTAATTTTTGGTTTTGTGTCTTGTGTCTTACCGTGAAGCAGATTTAGAGGAGGAGTATCGATCGACACTACATGGTGTCGATCGACACTGCGCGGGCAGCCTGGACCCTCGCAGACTCCAGTTGATGATCCTGATGCTGATGGTGACTCCGAGGCGACAGAGGATTAGTGTTTTTCTGTTTTCACGTTTGTTTTTCTTTTTCTCTCTTTTCTTTTCTTTTTATTTTTATTTTTTTTTCGTTTCTGTTGAACTTATGTCAGCCTTGTTTTTGCATTTGAACTTATGGATTTATGCTGGATTATCTTGTTGCTATTAACTTGTTGTTTTTTAGTGTTCCTAACAGTGCTAATTTCTAACACTTTGGATCACTTTCCCTGAGTTAAGCAACTCGATTACACTGATTTGAAATCAGTGTGTCGACATACTACTGGTGTCGACCGACACCAGCCTGTATCGATCGACACTCATCACCTTCACCGGTAAGATTTTCGATTTTCACAATCCACTTGGTTCATTTGTTTTCTTTTACCACCTCTCGGCCGGATAACACTGGGGACAGTGTTGTTTAAGTCTGGGGGAGGTAGTCGCTGACATTGTTTTTATTTTTCTTAGAGTCAGTCGTTTTTTGTGTCAAAATTGTTTTATTGAGTCAAACTTTTGTTGGAGATTATGATCGTGTTCTTGACTCTTTTGTTCTGACTTTGCTTCTAAGTGACCACTGTTACAGAATCAGCTACAGATCGACTAATGAAAAATCCAAAGGCTGACTAGTTAACTAGAAGACACACATGTTTCCAGCAGAGTTCTTTTAAAGCCTGAGCCAAATTTTTGCACTTCATCGATGTGGTTAGTATTCACAGAGCTTGATTCCTCATTCATATCTGACAAAAGAACCCATGTGTTTAAAGTGATAGTATCTCTCTCCCCTATTATACGTTAGTGAATAAGAGCATAAAAGATGAAATGATTTTCTTCTAAGTAGAGGGCTAGGAAAATTTCCAGCGATCCCATTATTCTACTTGGTGAGGAATGATCACACAAAGGTTGGAAGCGAGGCTAGGATTTTCCTATGATGCCATTATTCGCCTACACCCTTTGATACATTGAGAGGGAAGAACCGGGGATTCGGTGGCAAACACCATCAATACTCGCGTCTCATACCTTGATGTGTATATGCGAATCAAAAAGAAAAAAAAAAA
>PKMM01055180.1:145964-243932 GCA_002933915.1 Eutrema heterophyllum
TAGGTTGTTCCCATAGCTAATTCTAGGTTGACGAATCTAGAACTTAGATCTTAGGATAATTGGTTAGGCACGAGAGTGCGATTAATTACCTGACAGAACCTAGGTGAGCAAAATAACTATTCGCAAAGAGATTTGGTTTAGTTGTTTTGTGAACAGATCAAACCTGAACTAAAAGCTGGTTTAGACTTTAGGATTCGCAAAGAGATTTGGAATTCTAGGATTTAGACTTAGATAGTTTTCGCAACGAGAGTTGGTTAGCTATACTTTAGTGATTTGAGTTCAAGAACCGCGCTAAATCTGAATCCTGTTAGTTAGTTATCTACATTCATTGAATTCCTGAGAAATACCCTGAGCCTAGCTTCTTTCCCATTGATTTACAACTCATTTAATTTACGAACTTTCTTTCAATTATATCTTTCTGGTTTAGCTTAATTCGAAACTATACAATCTATTGTGTGAATTCTGGAGTTCTTGTGTTCGACCCATAACTATACTACGACTACTGCTTTAGTACTTTTTAGGGTATTAATTTGAGCATATCAAGAACCACCTTTCATACGAAGTTGGTTTCAAGACAATCCAACGGTTAGATCTCAAGGTACATCCAATTGACTGAAGGCATGTTCTGCAGTCTCGCGGAAGAAGCAAAAGAAGAATTGAAGTTTCAACATCATAGGCCAACCACCGCGGGTCCAAAGCTCCTGGCCGCGGCGAAGGCACTCTTGACCGTGGGTCTAGGCTCTCCAACTGCGGCAAAACCACCTTTCACCACGGGTCCAAGCCACGCACACGGGGTGAACCAGAAACGGCCCAAGATCATCTAGTTCGAAGCCTATCTTCAAGCCCACTTCGTTTTCTCTTCAATAAATCCTAAGGACGCCTAAATCAAGAGTTGAAGACCTATAAATATGTGTTTTAAGGCAGAATTTCGGAAACCCCCGTTCTTGTTACACTTTTAGACTAGTTTTGCACCAAACTTTTGCTCTTGTTCTTTGTTCTTCGTTTAGAAAGATAGGGATTTCCCTTGAACCCTTTCGTTTGATTTATTATCTATTGATTATGCAATTCAGAAACTTGATTTTGTCTTGCATGGTCGTGATTGAGTAGTTCTCAAGTTGGGTTTAAAGGGATTTTTCAAAGGTATTTCATAGTTTAATTCCATAAGTTATTAGATTTATTAGGGTTTCTAATCTTCTAGGAGTTCTTCGTTTATTCTTATTCATTAATACACAATTCTTTGTTTCACTTAGAGTCTGATCCTAGGTTGAATTAGATTCGCGGGAGTGTTTTCTAATTGCTTGAACTAGAATGAAACGAGCAATTTCGCTATAAGAGACGAAAGCTACTTATAGAGTATTGTGAGCGATGACGAATCTTAAACGAAATAATGCGTTACCTCCTTCGCGGCCAGAGACGAAAGCTACTGGTCGAGTTAATCGTTAACAGTTGGTTAGGATCACGGGAGTGACCTAATCATACATTCAATTCGTGATTCGAGTTCAAGAATTTTCGTAGTCGATTACCTTTATCATTTATTTTCACATCGTTCTAGCCATAATCCCTGCGAATACCCTTAAGCCCAACGCTTAGTTTAATAGTTTACAACCTCGATTTATTTATTCTCTTAGCTTACTATCTTCTTCACTTCCTAGCTTAGATTAGTTTTATTTATTCGCTTTGTTTAGTTTAGTTTAGTCTCGTTCGCTTTCTTATTTTCTCGCTTAGTTTAGTTTAGTCTAGTTTAGTTTAGTTTAGATTCCTAGTTTCGAGTTCGTGAAAAAACTATAAAACTTATTCTCGTCTTAGGTTTCCTTGCTAACTCTTTTTCTAAGGTCTCGCATAACATCTTTCCCTCCCTGTGGATTGATACCTAAAGTACTACAACGCACGTCTGTGCACTTGCAGAGCTTTAAGGTTTACAAATTTAAAACCTGAAGTCTCGGAGACCAATCCGAACGCATCAGAATGATGGTACACTCACTTTTACCATACATGGATATTCTTATGCTCTAACTATCCTGGAATGTTGTGAAGCTTTGAAGCTTCAATATCTCGATGAGATTCACCCCGAGGGGGATCCCGATAAAGATCTATGGAGCATAATGGAACAAGGCGTCTACGACAACGGAAGATCCAGAGCTTCCTTACTCACGCATCCCGCTGCCCGCTTCGTACACAAGCTCTTAGCGCACACCATATTCTCAAGAGCAAACCTGGTAAGATTCCACAAAGGCGAGCTCGTCACTCTACAATTACCATTCACCGAGGACTCGCGTTATGCTTGCTTCGCTTGTATCATCGCTAAGAATTTGGTGAAGGTGAAACACGAACCGATCGCCACAAAGCCCGAGGACACTACCACCGCTTTTGAAAGCATCATCACGAAAATTCTACACGCCGTTCACTTTGATTTCTTGACCGAGACTCCACTTCAAGGAACTTGCTTCAATCTCATGCAATCTTCACGAGACCGCACTATCTCTCGCGCTTCACTCGACCTTGACAGATTTGGATTCAAATATTGCACTAACGTCGGTGAGTCCTACTTTGTTTTCTTACCTTTTAACTCTGTCCCTAGACTCCGAGAAGGAGCGACACCTAGATGGATACCGGAGACGATGGACTATGTTGAAATCATCATATATTTTGTTTCGATGAAATTCTTAATCTGAAATCTAATGGCGAATTAAGAGTCCCCGACAACGGCGCAAAATTTTGATAAGCTCAAAATGTAATACCCTAAAATACTAATAGCTTTATCGATTGTAGTATTTAGGGGTCAAATCCACAGAGACTCAAGAATCACACAATAGATTTTGAAGGTTCGAATTAAGCTACGTAAAATCAATGAGAAGAAGAAATAAAACAAAGCAAACAGATCTAATGAGAATTCGATGGAGGTAAAAGCTAAGCTTAAGGAATTTCGCAGAGATTCAAGAAAGCACATGGATAGAACGTAGAGATTTTAATTAAGTAGTGTTCTAGAACTCGAGGGTTTGAAAAGGAAACTTACCTGCGCGTGGGGTATCGACCGATACCATTACTGGTATCGATCGATACTCGGATCATGGGTCGATGCAATCTATGTTCCTCCTGGTGTTGATCGATACCAGAATGGTATCGGTCGACACATCACCTGTTCATTGATTCACACAAAGACACAAGACACAAAAACAAAAAATGACAAAAATAAAAGACTTATATACAGACTCACCAGTGGGTTGCCTCCCACCAAGAGCTTGTTTTCAGTCATTAGCTTGACTTTGGCTCATGTATTAGTCAGGATAAGAATGAGAACTTTCTCCAAAACAAGCTCCACAACTAGACATCTCCAGCTTCAGAATTCTGCTCAACATACCCTTCACAACATCCTTTCCTTTCTCTTTCAACTCTGAAGTGAGAATAGCTCTAACCTTAGAGAATGGTTTCGAAGTTCCCTTGCACTTTACCTCATATTCAATCGAATCTCCATAACACTTATGAGGGGTTAAAGTCATATAGGCATCACCCTTGACTCTTTTGCTCTTCACCTTCTTCTTTGCCTTAGCCGTTTTGATGTCTCTCTTCGTGATGATAGAAGGACCATCTAAAACGTCTATGACATTTGGCTCATCATAAGGCTCTTCCAAAAGATCAACCATCAACGTCTCTCTTGTAACTACGGTGATGCAAGAGACATGTTTGGGAGCTCCTCCAGAAGGAATGGCTTTGTAGGAGACCTCTTTGTCAATGTATGAGAACGAGATTCTCTTACTGGGCGTGTCTATAACTGCACCAACTGTAGCCATGAACGGTCTTCCAAGAATCAAATGCATATTAGAACTTTCGCTCATCTCCACAACCTGAAAATTAGTAGGAACCAGACAATCTCCTACTTTAACAAGCAAATCAGGGATGGTACCATATGGAATTGAGGTTGAAGAGTTCGCGAATGTGAGAGTCATCTTAGCAGATCTAATATCTCCAATTCTCAACCTCTCTGCAATTTCCTTTGACATGACATTGACACTAGACCCTGAATCAACGAGAGATTCTTTGAATTCAACTCCAGAGATAGAGCATGGAACCGAAAATTTTCATGGGTCTTCTCTCTTAGTCAAATGCTTCATTGGTGGTGGTGTGCTTCTTCCCTTGATGAAGAGTGCCTTGATCTCTTCTAGAGTTTCTCTGCAATCTCGGAAATAACCAAGCAAAGGGCGGTTTTCCAAAGCTTCTTCAAAAGACATCGTATGGGGAATCCTCCTTACCATCTTCTTAAAAGCGAGCAACTTCTCTGCAGTAATGGGATGTCTAGATGGTTTAGGATATGGCACCTTAGGCTTGTAAACATTCTCCTAAACAATCTTTGGTTTTTTCACAATTTCTTGCTCAGTCTGCGAGGGGTGTCGACCGACACCAGGTTGGTGTCGATCGACACAAGGCTTCTGTGTCGTCTCTTCAGGTTGGTGTCGATCGACACCAATAGTGGTGTCGCTCGACACAGCCGTATCAGGCTCAAAATCACCTTCAACCTCTTCTAATTCCACGAATTTTTCTGCATTCAAACCCTTTTCTACCACTGCAGTGACCTCTTGAGCACTTCTTAAGGTGATTGCATTGATGTATTCATTCTGTGAATGAACCATCTTTCCCTTGACAGCTGCTGCAGTCTAAGCTATTTGAGTTTCCAGCATCTTCTGATGAGTGTTGAGAGACTCAATTTTCCCATTCAGATCTGTATACATGGCATCCATCTTCCCATTAAAGTCTACTGTCATCTTCTGCTGTCCCTCAAGAATCTGTTCCAGCATAGATTCAACTTTGCTTTCAGGAGTTTTGGGTGGTGGAGATTGGTAGGACGAATTCCCATAGGTTCTATTGTAGCTACTGCTCTGAATTGGTTTATGTAGATACTGATTTGTTTCAAAACCAGCTGGGTTGACTTCAGACTTGTACCCTCCTTGCTGAGCATTGTTGGTGAAGTTTCGGTTGTTGTTTTGCTGGTATTGATACATTTGACCTTGAACCCAGCTCCACCAATGTAGTTAACGTCTTCCACTTCATCTTTTTCAAAATTCTTGACATCAGCAGCAAAGATGACATCCTTCTTTGTCTTTCCCATCAACAAATTGTGCATCGAATCCAGCTTAGCCTTCACCTTTGCGATTTGACTGCCATCCAAGTTACCAGCTTGCTTCTTGCGCTCCATGTCTGCATTTTTGGTACTATTGCTAGAAGCCAAGTTCTCAATAAGCACATAAGCATCGTCAGGATACCTGGTGTTGAGCATCTAAGGCCATCTAATACCTCCAATCAATACCTATGAAGAAGATACCCAGCAACTGAACCTTAGTGTACCTGTGATGTGGACAATCCCTCTGATATGATCTGAATCTCACCCAAGCAGCCTTGAACGCCTCAGTCGATCCTTGAGAAAACTGGGAGATTTTATTTCTCAGCTCCTCGGATCTTGCATCATCATAGAAATTGTTCAAGAAGGCATTCTTAGTCTCCTCCCAAGTAGTCAGTGATCCTGGCTGCAACTGCTTAAGACAATAAGCTGCATCTCCATCAAGAGAGTATGGGAAGAGCTTACAGAAAAGGAAATCATTGGACACTCCATTGTACTTAATGCTAGTGACCAAGTCCTCAAACCTCTTAATATGATCCATGGGGTGTTCATGAGAAAGACCATGAAAAGGGTGCTAACCCACTAGAGCAAAGTATGCAGGTTTTTGCTCAAAGTCATTCATCGGAAAACCAGGAGGGCGAATCGCTGAACGATTGGCATAGAACTGATAAGGCCTGTTGTACTCACCAATTGTTCTACCATGGTCAACCACATCATTCCCAGCGACATTCCCCTCAACAACAGTTGGAGGGACAATGACATTTCCATCTCCATCAAGTCGTTGCCCTCTCTCATTGCACAAATGACCATCTCGGTCTCTGAAAGCTCCAACATCATCACGAACCAAAACCACTGGATTGTTCATCTCTGCTGGCCTCTTTGCTTTCCTGATCGTGTGTTCCAAAAGTGCTAGTTCCTCGTTGGAAAGATTAACTAGCTGAGTGCTCTTGTTTCTTCTGGTTTCGCGATTAGGCATACACCTGAAACACAAAAGTCAAAGCACGTAAGTAACAAAAATATAAAAAAAGAATACGACGAGTATCGACCGACACCAGTTGGGTATCGATAGACACCGTCCAACTTAGTCGAAATTCTTAAGCTGAAATCTAGTGGCGAATTAAGAGTCCCCGGCAACGGCGCCAAATTTTGATAAGCTCAAAATGTAATACCCTAAAGTACTAACAGCTTTTTCGATTGTAGTATTTAGGGGTCGAATCCACAGAGACTCAAGAATCACACAATATATTTCGAATTAAGCTAAGTAAAATCAATGAGAATAAGAAATAAAACAAAGCAAACAGATCTAGTGAGAATTCGATGGAGGTAAAAGCTAAGCTTAAGGAATTTCGCAGAGATTCAAGAAAAGCATATGGATAGAACGTAGAGATTCTAATTAAGCACGGTTCTAGAACTCAGAACACTACACCAAATCAACCAACTTTCGCTGCACTGATTACTATGTTTAAGAAGTTAAGAAACCAAATTTCTTTGCGAAACCTAGACAACTAAACATGCAATAAGCTCAGGTCTGATTTGTTCACAATTCTCCCTAGCCAAATTTCTTTGCACTAAACAGAATGCTCATCTAAGTCTTTCAAGTTAATTAGCCAACTTTCGCTGAGAGAACTAACCTATGATCTTAATTCTAGGTAGCTAATCTAGAACAAGCTTTAAAAACTACTTAGATGAAGAACTCAATAAGATGAATCTCTAGATAGTTTAACCAATTTAACAATTCATGAAGAGCTCTTTGAAAAACCATAAACTTAACTAGCAAACTACTCAGACATGATCAGTGCTTCTACGCTATCTTCACGTGCCAGCTCTTTTGTGGTTTGGTACTATACTAGGAGGTAGCTAGGGTACTTGCAATGCGAGATCCCCAGAGGATTTCGACCCATAAAGATTCTTTTTGACATAATATACTAGCTCACTTTATTTGAACTTAATCTATATTTAATTTTCTTATCAAAGGTTTTAGGCGAGACAACGAGTCATACATCTAGAACATCTTTTTCTTTTTACCACTCTTTGTTGTCCTAGATGGCCAGTTCATTTTTAGCTGGTACCCCACCCGAAACTTAACCATTGTTCAAATCTCATGCAACTCTCTTTAGTTTTTAGTCACTAAAGACGAAGACAATACGCGATTGGTGGAGGTAAATTCAACAAAGATAAGAGCTTGGTTATGCCTTGAAAAAAACTCAAAATCATGGTAAATTTTCGTGCCCCTAAGACTATATCAATAAAAGGCGTTTCTCCATTTCAAAAACAAAAAAAAATCAAAAATAATCGAAAGGGAAAGGAAATAGAAGCCTAAAAAGAGTCTAGGTTGGTCGAAATTATTATGAGACAACCATGTTTCGTTTATAAGGAGTGAGAAGTATTTCCCGGAGAAAAATCTAAGTCCGGGGGAAAAACAGAAAAGTTCTATCAAAGGGAAAAAAGTCCCGAAGAAGGAAGAATTCCCAACTACACTTGTGCGAGTAGGAAGTGACTGGAAGCTGTGGATATCAATAGCTCCATCCTCTCTTACTGTTTTGCATAATATCTAGCATCCTCTGACGAAAACACGGTAACCCGAAACACTTTTAACCTCACCTCTAAATGCCCTTAATACCTAGCCTCGATTGTCTTGGTTAGTATTCTTGATAAGAATCACACAATCTTTTAATGAATGTAAAGAGATAGTTGACTGAAAGTTAGGTTTCGAATGGTTAGATTTTCGCATGACGGAGACTGTGGATTAGCGTTGCAGTACTTTGGTGAGAATTTTCTAGACTAAGCCCGATTGATGCATTACGTTAGTTATTGTTTAGAAGGACGGTCGCTGAGATTTATGTTAGCTCCTATATTTTCGAAAACCCCTTTTCGAGTTTAGATTTCTGTTTTGTTTGAGGACAAACAAAGGTCTAAGTCTGGGGGTATTGATAATACCCGTTTTTGACCATTTTTATGGATCACTTTAATATCTTATGCATGTGTTTTAACTCCTTTTTCAATGGTTTTCAAGTGATTTCCATGTTTTAGTATTTGAAAGATATTTCAGGTAACTTGGGATAAGAGAGTGCATTTCGGAACAAAAGTACGTTTTTGGATAAACTCGGACCGTCAAAATTCTTGCAATCAAAGAAGACTTTCTCACTGTCCGATCATCACCAAATTTGGACACAACAAAGTAGATACAACCAGCTTTCAAATGCAATTGGATCGGAGACGATCCAATGGTTGGATCCTTAAATATACCCGCATCACTGAAGGTAGATGAAGCTACTCCGAAGAGAAGTCCACCACGGCTGGAAGAGCCCGACCTGCGGCCAAGCTTTGATCTGCCGCGCTTAGAGCAGCTAGACCCGCGGCAAAACCCTTTTTCGCTGCGGCCAGAAGCCACGCACCCGCGGCCAAGCCCTACTACGACCAAAACGAGTCTTTTCTTCGCCCGAGGTCAAAACCGTCTTTCCACATCAAACCCTAAATGAAACCAAGGCTATATAAACTTATTTTTAGGTCTTTTACGGCAGACACCCATCATTAGACACTTTTTCTTTCACGCTTTGAGGCAGAAGCAATACTCTTGCAACTTTGTTCTTCGGTTTGGAGTAAGGATTCTCGATTCGAGTTCTTCGATAGAGAAGCTTTCTTCATCCCTTTTCTTTACTTTTTTCTTTTCAATATATTGATTATGTTTACCTCAGCTATGGCTGAGTAGTTCTTTTGTTAGGTATAAGGTTTCAAAGGGGCTCTCATGGTTCGATTTCTAATTAAGTTTTTAGACTTGGATACCGATTATGGTTCTTCGTTTTATCCTTTCTCTTAATGCATGTTTGCTTGATTGATCTCCTTGCAACTGAACTTAGGTATTTTTAGAACTACGAAAGTACTGTATCCATATGCTTGACCTAGGATAAACGAGCATAACCGTCACAAGATTTCGAAAGTATACTTGTGGAGGAGTTGTGAGCGTTAACGACTTTTGAGTATAATCACTAACTTTTTGTGCGGGGGGAGTCGAAGGCTACCGGTCGAGTATTAAAGTTCTAGGTGTGTAGGGTGTACGAAAGTAGGCCACACATAGTGTCCGTGTTCCAAGTTCAAGAATCCAAAAATGACAAAAAGGTCGCTTTAGAAGTCCTAGCAAAGTTTTTAGTATAAATTGGCCATGAACCCTAGAGAATACCCGTTGCCCAATGTTACGTTTAATTGTTTTACAACCCCATTTTAATCATTTGCTTGCTTACTTTTTATTTTATTTCATCGCTTTATTTAGTTTATTTTCCTAGCTACAACTGTGACAACAAAACCCATAAAAATATAGCTTACGTCTAGACACAAGTTAAAAGTCGTTGGAAATTGGACAACATCACCCCGTGGATTCGATCCCTAAATACTACTTCGCGTGCTGTACTCTTGCAACCTAGTAAAAGGGTAAACCCAACACGTCGGTACTCATTCCACACGTGTCAATTCACATACCCATTTAGTGATTTCTTTGGGCCTGAATAAAACTAGTGTGGTTTGATTTATCCTTGAATGATTCATGACTTGTACTTGTTTAAGTAGTCTGCCAATAGCTTCCTTGAGCTTCCTTGCTTTAGCTTAGGTCATGGGACCAGCTGGTACGACTAAGTTCTCCTCAGCTACAAGCTCTGGTTTAAGCTCATCATCAACTACAAGCTCTGGTTCAAGCTCATCCTCAGCTTTAAGCTCTGGTTCAAGCTCATCCTCAGCTACAAGCTCTGGTTCAAGCTCATCCTCCTTGGTGCTGTCTAGGATCACATCATGTGACATGAGCAGACCTATTATCAGAACCTACTGCCGAGACCAGCGGCGTGTTGGCTGTCAGATTGCGGCCGAATCGGGCATTGTCGACTAGCGCACTACTGCATGCGACGGTCAAATCAAATGTGACAAGTGTGCGGTCATGGTAAACCCCTCTTAGCTATAAATAGGACCCGAAACCCCTTAAATGTGTTCATTCCGCAAAATTTAGATCATCTCTTTAGAAAAGCTAAGTGTAAGCTAGTGAGAGAACTCCTGCTTGTGTTTAGATATATGCGTTCTCCATACTCCTGCTTCTGTTCGACAACTTGACGGGGCTTCAATGAACTTCATGTAACTTGAGATTGAACCGTTGGATCATCTTTAAAACTAATTGCAAATGAAAGTTGGCTGATCCCTCTATCATGTGTCCAAAATTGGGCTTGATCAGACGGTGAGAAGGTCTTCATCAAAGGTCGAACTTCTGACGGTCTGCATCTTTTTAAAAACAGATCTTTTGCTCCAAATTGCAATGTTTTGCCTTGATAACCTGAAAAGAGTTTTGACACTACAAATATGTGAAATCATAATAAATGCTTAAAAAGCTATTTAAGTGGTGGAGTTAAAGTGTTTAGGGTTATCGTTTCCGCCGGAGGATGCTAGATATTTTGCAAAACAACAAGAGAATAAGGACATATTGATCACCACAATTTCCAGTCACTTCTCCTTGCACAAAGGTTGCTGCACATTCCTCTTCTTCGGTAAAATAACTTTTTTACCATTCCTCCTGACTTAGATTTTTTTTCTGGGAATCGAAAAAATGGCGTCTAACTTCTCACAAATGAATCATGGCTTGCCTTACCCAGTATTTCGGCCAAATAAGACTCTTAGGCTTTTGTTTCTTTTCCCTTTATGGTTTTTCGATTTTTTTTTATCGAAAGGGGGAAACGCCTTTTGGGATAGAGTCTTAGGGGGGCACGAAATTTTACCATTAAATTTTAGATTTCTAAGGCGAAACCGAATTCTTCTCGTCTTTGGTATCACTTTTATCAAACTCGTCTAGTCTTCCGTCTTGAGTGACTGAAAACTGTGTCGTTCCTCACTCTCTGGCGTTTTTGCACATAACTGCACATAAGACAACAAGAGAGAATGCAAGAGGTTCGAAAGAGGTAAGGTAAGGTGGGGAACAAACTAAAAGTGATATGGCCATTTAAGATCAGCAGAGAGTGGTAAAAAGGATAAGAAGTCATGAATGTCTGATTCGTTTCCCTGATCTAACGCCTTTAATGAGAAATTTTAGTCAAATTAAGTTCAAATTAAGTAGAGCTAGTATATTACATCATCTAGAATCTATATAGTTCAAATTCCTCTAGGGATCTTTGCGTCACATGTACTCTAGCTACGGCCTAGTCTATGACTAAATCAAGAAAGAGCTGTTACTAGAAATAGCGTAGAAGCACACTGGTCAAGTTTCATCATAGATTTATGTTCTTGCTCCCTAAAAACCGTGTTTTACTTGAAAAGAAAAAAAATTGACAAAAGAAAAGAAAATGCGAGAATGAAAAGACTCATGAAAGAAAAGGTGGTTAGTAAGGGATGAAATCCTACCCCAGACTTAAATCACACTGTCCTAGTGTGAAATAAGTCGAGATAATATGGAAAGATGATGGAAAAAGGATGAGAAAACTTACATGGAATTGGTTGGATGGGGCGATGGTGGTGGCGATGGGTGTTTGTATGGCCGGATTAGAACTTGGAGTTCTTGTTATTTGGCCATATTGGACGCCTTAGGGCGGATTTTCTTCAAGTAGGATGTCCATTGACGAGGTGGAGTTGGTTTGGGATGGTGAAACATGGTGGTGGAATGAGGTGAGTTGCGGGTGAATTCACCACACTCAGATGGGTCGTGGTTGCAGTAGAAAGGTGTTTTTCCGCAGGCCTGGAGTTAAACTTGCAGTGGAAAGGGGTTGGTCGCACTCTGGGGGTGCATGGTTGGGTGGGGCAAAATTTGGCGAAACCTGGAGCTGGCCGCACTCTGGGGGCTCAAGGTTGTTGTGAATGATGGTTCGACCGCAGGGTCGAGGTTTTGCATGCGGTGGAGAGGTGGTTTACCACACTCCTAGAACTCTGCATGTAGTCAGGTACAGTTCGAACCGAAACCTAATTTTTTTGTCTTTTTTTTGTTTTTTCAATTTTTTGTGTTTTTGTATTGTTTATGAAAACCTGAAACTAAAGAAAACCAAAAACAAAAATCAAAGTGTTAGAAGAAAAATAAAAAGAAAGAAAAGAAAACTACCTAAGTGGGTTGCCTCTCATAAGCGCTTGTTTAAAGTATTTAGGTTGACTTGGATGGGGAGATGAGCTTATATAGTTGGGGAAAGTTCATGTCCGAAGACAAGTTCTTTTCGATCTCCTTTTGTTGTTATCCTCTATAGAAGACTCATCATTCTCATCTTCACATTTGAAACGAGCGCCTCTTGATAGGTTGTATGGTATCGCAGGATATAACATATCTTTGTTCATGTTGGCAAATGAGACACGTCGATTGGACCAATCTATGATGTCACCAGCAGTAGCAAGGAACGACCATCCTAAGATGATTGGTAAATGATCATCCTCTGGAGTCTTGACAATGAAGAGGTCGACAGGAGCTATGCAATCTCCTATCTTGACAGGCATGTTGTAGATGATTCATTTCGGTGTTGCAGAAGATTAGTCAGCAAGTCCGATTTTGATGTTCGTTGGGTAAACGTTCTTGATACACAGCCATTGAGCGGTTGCCTTCGATATTATTCTAAGACATGAGCCCAAATCGCATAGAACATTTTGAAACACAAAACCTCTAATGCTACAAGTTACGAGGAATTGACCTTGGTCTTCGATCTTGTGTAAGGATCGAACTGGCCTTCATGTTCTAGCGTGGTTGAAGAGGTCTTGGATATCTGAAAAGGATTCCTTGCTTTCATAAAAGAAGTGACCAGTCATATGGTCTCTCCAAGCTATGGCAAACGTGATTCCATGAGGGAGATCACAAACAACATCGTTGAATTCTTCAAGTTTCTTCGGATTGATCCTATTTGGGTACCACATGTACTTCTCTGGGCGAGCTATGTGAGTCATGTAGAAGGTGGTGGGGCTTCTGGCTTGGTTGAAGTAGACACAAATGTCTTCCTTTCTCTCGTTGCTTCTGCGAAAGAAGACAAGTAGGGAATGTGTCTTCCAAGCTTCTTTAAAAGAGACGTACATCGGGATTGATTTGACAAAGTTGTTGAACTCGATTAGCATCTCTCTGCTAATGTGTTGTGAGAGTTGCTTATCTAATCTCACAGTGTTGCTTCCAGATGAGTAAGCAAGAGGACAAGTTATATCAAACTACGAGTAGAAATCTGATTCTCGAAAAGTTACTGTTGGAGGTTCTTTTGAGTATGATTCTTCATCTTCAATCTCATTTGGTGTATTCCTTGAATGTTTGGATGCTGAAGTAAATGAAGTCCTCATCACGTCATAAGGTTGAACCATGTTGCAAGGTGCATAAAAAGTTTGTTCCAAGTGACTAGAAGTGGTTGGAGAAGGTTGAGTGTTGATGGCAAAGAGAGCTTGCTCGAATAGTCGTGGCCGCATGATAAGGTGTCGGGGTTGTGGTAGAAGTTGCTCTGGCCGCACTCATGGAGCTCTTCATGTGGCAAAGTGATCATCGACCGGACCCTCGGGATTCTGCATGTGGTAAGGTGTATGACGAATTTCAATGTTTGTTTCAGCTAGATTGATGTTTCCTCATTGCTTTTCTTCTGAAAATCATCATCTTCTTCAAAAGAGTTAAATGGCTTCGTCTTTTCGCCAAGGCTGAGAGAATTTTCATGCTCTACATGGTATCTATAGATTTTTGTCACTTTTAATTCCACTTCTTCAAGGGTGTCGACAACTCGTTCAAGAGTGGAGTTGCTATCTAGTTCTTCTACAAGTTGCATCATGTCACTCTCAGCTCGATCTCTATTCAAGTAGATAGAGTCGTCATGTAACATCCCGGTTCTGATGAGACGGGCCTAATTTAAAAATTTGCTTTTAAAAAGCCCCAAAAGCCCGTCGAAATTTAGTATATATAATTTTAGGATTATATCAAAAGTTTTTTTAATATTAGGATTATATAAAACGTTTTTATATAAATATTAGGTTGTTAGTTTTGATGTTTAGAAAAATGTTTAAAAACATTTTTATATATTTTTAGAATTTTAAAAAACGTTTTTGTATATTTTTTGGGTTTTAGAAAATTATAATTGAATTTTTTAGAATTTATTACTAATTAAAAACGTTTTTGTAATTTATACTTTTAGATTTGGTAATTTATAAGTTTGTAAGAACGTTTTTGTATAAATATTATTAGAATTATATAAAAAAATGTTTTTATAAATTTTTTTGGTATAATTTTATAAAAATTTGTTTTTGAAATTTTATGAAATTTTATAAATTTTTGGGAATTTTTGAAATTTCTTTGAATTTTGGTTAATATTTAAAAATTTTAGGAATTTTTGAATTTTTTGGGAATTTTTGAAAATTTAAGAATTTTTTTAATTTTTTAGAAATTTTTAAGAATTTTGAAATTTTCGGGAATTTTGAAATTTTTGGGAATTTTGAAATTTTCGACAAATTTGTATTTTTCATGACATTTGAAATTTTTGAGATATTCTAAATTTTCGGGAAGTTTTTATTTTTCTTCAATTTGCGGATATTTTTTTTAATTTTCGTAAGTACTAACGATTTTATTGTTTTCGTAGGAATAACGAGGACGCACTACAATTGGGCGGCGGCTCCCAAGGCCGCCGTTCTTGGGGTTGTCGGGCTACGCCTCCTGGCGGATCGAGCTCGGGAACTCAAATCCCGGGGTCCCAGCAATCCGCAGCTGGGAGCCATATTAGCATCGATGACCTAGTCTAACAGCCCAACCGGAGCCATTGCATCCGTCTCGACCCGAAGTTTGAAGACAAGACTTGGTAAGTGAAATTTTGATTGTTATTTCAATTTTTTAAGATTTTGAATATAATTAAACGGACTTAATTCTTTTTTTAATTGTTTTCAGGTTTAAGTTGTCGTGTGAGATCACAAAGGCAATCTTACGGATGCTCCACAGCATGTTGGACAAACCGTACGAGAAGTACTCGGATATGCCGAAAGACGAGAAGGACTTGTGGCACCGGAGTTTCGCGGTAAGTAAATTTTTGATTTGTATTATTTTTTTAATTTATTTTGTCAATTTTAATTTCGAATAATAACATTATGCGTTTTTAAAAATGTAGCAAGACTTCACGTGGCACCATTCCCTTATGAGGGAAGTAATTCCCAATTCGACAGGTATGTCGCGCTTTCGTACTCGAACCACATGTACGAGTGGAAGCAGAAGTGGAAGCACGGCAAAGACAAGCCGAAGGATCTCGACGACGACGTCTGGAAGGGCTTATGCGATTATTGGAGCAATCCGAAGACGAAGAAGCTATCCAAAACAAACACGAAGAACCGGAAGAGCGAACGATGGAGGAAGGGGATGTACATTCACAATGGCGGTGCAAAGACCGTCGAACGGGATGCAATGGAAATGGTAAGTCTGATTTCAATTTTTAATTATTATTTTTGTTTTTATTATTATTTACTTAACAACATTTTACAAGCGAAGAGAGACGGCGTAGCTCTCGACTACCTTAGACTGATCGAGCAGAGACTGATGAAGGATAATTGTCTGTATCCAAATCAATTACCCAAACACTCCATCATTGTAGTATTTGGGGATCAATCCAAGGGAGGCACAAGAACAACACACTAAGAATGCAAGAAATCGCTTAAGCTAAACAAACCAAAGAGATTTGGGTTTTAATCTAGCAACCTAATGTAATTGAAAGCAAATAAACAAAAGACAAGCACTAAACGAGATTAACAATGATTAAAAGAGGATCATTGGGCAAGGCAATTGATTGGGGGAATCTTAAGCTAATCAATGATGTCCACATAATCACAAAAGAGCATTTCCTTAAGCGTAGAACACTAATCAAGATTAATCTAATCTCTTAGTACTAATCACTTCGCTAATTACCAAATCAAGATCAAATTCTCATTTGTGAAATAAGTAATTAGCAAGCATTAAACTCAAGTTCTATTAGCTAATAATCACCTTAGACAATCACTCTCATGAGCTAAGAATGAAAATCCTCTTATTTAATTCATTTGGGCATTTCATCAAACACCTTGTATGCATGAAATGCCCTTAGCTCTAGATCAACTTTCTCAAGCCTAATCTAACATTAAAACCATCAAATAAGAGAGGAAACAATATAATTAAGCCATAGACATCAATAAATAACAAAGAAACCCCCTAATCTACCAAGCTCAATGATCCAAGAAGGAACTACTCACTAATCTTCATGAACCCAACAAATTCCATGAGAAAGATGATGGATTCCATGATTAATGAATAGAAAGATGAAGGATTAGGAAGATTAAACTANTTACAAGATATCTATTTTTTCTTGCCACAATGTTGTGTCTTTTAAGTGAATGATTGTATTTGAAAGTTTTTTCTTTTTGCTACAACGTTGTTCCTTTTGATGTAAATGATTGTATTGTGATGTGTTGTTGTTTCCAAACTGAGGAAGCATACTGACATGTAAAACGAGTGGAAGCATACTGACATGTAAAACGAGAAGGAAAAGATTCTCGGCTCCAAGATATTCCTGCAGAGAATGCATGTGTTGACGCGAGTTACTAATAAACTTCAAGGGAATTTTATCTAGATCGCAAGTTGAGAGGTAAAACGAGTGGAGACGACTTCATATTGGACAAGGACGTTTACGCCAAGGAGCCATGGTTGCTGGACCATTCCTATGATCATTTTTAGAAGAATGGAAGAAAGAAACATGAGTACTATTGAAGAAAGATCTTTTTAGTTAAATCCTGCTCATAATTATTATTGTAGTTAAAGTTATCTTTAATAGCTCTGGCAATTATGTACTCAATTTGTTTTCATTTAATAGTTGCCTAATCAGTTCTTTTCATATGCGTTTGAGTTCTTCTTCCTTTTTTATTTTGTTTATTTTTTTGCCTAATCAGTTTTTAAAAGAGTATTACCTTTTTTCGTCTCTGGTCTTGAAAGAAAGTGGCATGAAACTCAATTGTTCCCACAACACACAAATCCGCCATAACAATGTTGGTCCAGGAAACAGAATAATAAAATCTTGACCACAGATACCAAAGGGTTCATAGACTTTGAGTTGCTTGGGACAGAAGCTAACGGTGCCGTCTATATAGGAAAGCTATCAGGTTAAGGGCATAAGAAATTGGTGCAGCTCTTAGGAAAGTGCATTAAAAAAAAAAGGTGAATCCCTCCTGGTCTATGATTAGTTGCCATATAGAAACCTCAAAGACTTCTTGAAGTTTTCAACATGATCATCAAGCCCACAAAATTCGAATATTCCACTTTCCTCGAGAACCTACAAAATCAGTCCAACCATTGTCACAAACTCACAAAGCAAACAACCAAAAGTATTAATGGAAAAAATAATTTCAAACAGGTTTTTACAATTTCTATACCCTTTGTACCTTCACATATAAATTTTCGGTTATTATATTTCACCCTTCATTCATCTTCCAAAAAAAAAAAAAAATTGTCATAAGATCACAATCCAATTTTTAATGACTAAAAAGAATGAATGTAAAAACGTTTCTTCTGCTTACAGAATAGGTCATAATATCTTATCCGATGTGTCCCAGAGAGGTAATTGCCGAGCAGAATAGGTCAGATGAGCTCCATTGTCATCTGCAGGAGACTTCTTCAACTTAAACAAAGAAAAAAGAGAAAGCAAGCTGATTCAGAATTACTCAAATATAAACATAATTTAAAACAATGCCATCATCGTTGAGCAAGTCAAAGAACTTAAACTACATGCAACTAGCATTTCTTGATTTCAGAATATGTTTTGTAAGAACTTATTCAAGCCATTATCTTAATGCTGAGAATAAGAGATATGTGCAGGTATGTAGGATAACCATGTTTCACATAGAATATCCAAACTGAAAAATATTTGACCTTGACTAGTTAAAACCTCATTTAACCACGCTTGTCATAGATATATCAAATAGTGCAGAATTTAATTACTTCATCTTGCCACAGATATGGTAGATACTGTAATCTTCAGTCTCCTGTATAATCCATGAGCTAGGGGTGGCCGGATCCGGATATCCGGAAATTTCGGGATATCCGGATCCGAGTTTTAACTATCCGGATCCGAATCCGTTGTTTCCGGATATCCGGATTTCGGATATCCGCCCAGAAATTAAGATATCCGTCGGATATCCGGATTTGGATTCGGATCCGAAAAAAAAATTAAATTAAAATAAAATATTAAAAAATGATAAATTAAAAAAAATTATATATTATTTTAAAGAAAAATAAATAAATTTTGATATTTAAAAAAAAATTTATTTTTTTTTTAATTTTTAATATATAAAATCTCAATATATTTAATATTTTATTAATAAAATATTATTTTAATATATTTAAAGGAACCGGATCCGGATATCCGGACCTTAAAATCAGGATATCCGAATCTGCCGGATCCGAGATTTTACTATCCGGATCCGGATCTGACCCCTCCGGATATCCGTTTTTTCGGATCGAATCTCAACGGATCTCGGATCCTGGATAATAAGTCCCACCCCTACCATGAGCTACAATAAAATAATAAAGTAAGACTAATAAAGTAATTAACCCACACAACCGGAAAAAACATCAAATGATGACGACATAGGAAGTGATCTATTACCAATTCAAAAGGAAATAAGTTTTCTTAGCTTTTTATTTAATATATAGTAGCCTTCCATGTAAAGGTCAACTCAGGGTTTTCTTCAATTTGAAAACACAATTCTCATGGAAATAAGGTTCAGAAGATCTGAGATTCACAAGCAAAGGTGGGAGAGAAAATCATTGGTTTTCTAGATGGCTGGAGTTCTAAGATCACTGAGTTTTTGGATAATAATAATGTGTTCAGGTGATGTCTTTGGGGTTAGCTCAAGATGGGGATCAATTTGTGCACTATGACTTCAGTAAAGCATACCTGTATCGTGATGGCATGGAAACTACCGATGATTGCATCTTACAAATAATACAACTAAGAGCACCAGTAGTGCTTTCCACAAAATTCCAATGATAGCCTTGACAACATTTCAACCAGAGCATTGTCAACTGCAGTAGACTTCCTAAAAACAATTAAGAAAGACAAGTAAGCCAATAGAGCCATCATTATTTGAATCTTGATATGAAACAGAGAGAGAGTCAATGAGATTAAACTACATGCAACTAGTATTTTCTTGATTAAAAATATGTTTTCCAAGAACTTGTTCAAACGACTATCCCAATCCTGAGAATAAAAAATATGCTCACTTCACACGTGTGTAGGATAGCCAAGTTTCACATAGAATATCCCTACTCAGGATTTTCTGCAGTTGGTCAAAAACTAGAAAACAAAACTCTAACGAAAAAAAAAGTGCAGAAGAATCTGAGATTCACAACCAAAGGTGGGAGAGAAGATCATTGCTGTTCCAGATGGCTGGAGGTCTAAGATCACTGGGTTTCTTGATAACCATTAGTGTCCATGTGATGTCTTTGGTGTTAGCTCAAGACGGGGATCAATTTGTGCGCTATAACTTCAGGGGCGCAAACCTTCATCTTGATGGAATGGCAAATACCAACGATGGTCCATTGCATCTTACAAATGATACAGAGACGAGCACCGGTCATGCTTTCTACAAAATTCCCATGAATTTCACAGCGTCGTCTCCCAGTTCATTTTCTTTTTCAACAGAATTTGTCTTTGCAATCTTTCCACTGCAAGCCCCCCCCCTTTACGGTCATGGTATGGCTTTTGTGGTAGCTGGCTAAAGATACTGAAACTTCAGGTTTCGGGATTTTCAATTTAGCAAATAATAACAAAACTGAAAATCATATACTGGCTGTAGAGCTTGACACTAGTCGCAGCCCCGAAGCATCTGACGAAAGCAATAACCACGTGGGGATTGATATTAACAGTAAAGTCTCTGTCGAATCTGCCAATGCTACTTACTTTGATGACAGAGAGGGGAAGAACCAAACACTGCAGCTTGCTAGTGGAAACAGTATTCTGATCTGGATAGATTATGATGGAATAGAGCAACTACTAAATGTAACGTTAGCTCCAGTACCGACTCCAAAGCCACTTTCACCTCTCTTGTCAAGTTCCATCAAACCACGTGTGCCTCTCTTGTCAAGATCCATCAATCTTTCAGAAATTTTCAATGAGACCATGTATGTAGGTTTCTCTGGTTCCACAGGCTCATCCAAAAGTGACCAATATATCCTTGGATGGAGTTTCAAGAAAGGCGGAAAAGCAGAAAGCCTTGACATTTCACAGATTTCGGATACCCCTAATCGACCTCCACCACCATCTTCTCCAGCACCACCCTCTCCGCTAGGTTCTGGGTCTAAAGCAGCAATTATAGGCATTCCTATAGCAACAATTTTGTTTCTAATAATACTGGGAGGAATTGTTACAATCCTATATGGCGGTCGTTGAAGCCTGCATCACAGGCTGCTAAATTTACAAGAAATCTATTTTTTCTTGCCACAATGTTGTCTCTTTTAAGTGAATGATTGTATTTGAAAGTTTTTTTTTTCTTTTTGTTACAACGTTGTTCCTTTTGATGTAAATGATTGTATTGTGATGTGTTATTGTTTGCAAACTGTGGAAGCAAACTGTGGAAGCAAACTGACATGTCTACTCTATTTTTTTTTGTAAATTTAAACAGCAATATGACAGAAGCCACTTAAGCATGAAATGCATATCATTTTATCACAGAAAGAAAGAAAACAGGTAAGCAAAAAAATTCGAGAGAGTCAGTGGTAATTTACTTACATAGGTCCAAGAGCTAAAGGTATGCTGTCCCTTGTGCTGTTGCTTGGTCCAGCTTGTGGACGTTCAGCCACCTTAATCTGAACAGGAATATTTTTTTATCAAGTTTCTTTAATTAAAGCTTTAGTAACACCTTAATGCTTACATTCCGTCATCTTTAACTATCCAACGTACTGATCAAAATGAGCATAGCAAGATAAAAGATGCGACGGAGATCAAGGACTACAGACCCATTTCATGTTGTAATGTGCTCTACAAAGTGATTTCAAAAATCCTAGCAAATCGTCTAAAAGGTATTCTTCCTAAGTTCATCACACCAAACCAGTCGGCATTTGTTAAAGAAAGGTTATTGATGGAGAATATTCTACTAGCAACAGAAGTGGTAAAAGATTACCATAAGGATACGATCTCCCCTCGTTTGGCGATGAAAATTGATATATCAAAGGCTTTTGACTCGGTTCAGTGGGAGTTTTTGATGAATACTTTGCAGGCTATGGATTTTCCGGAATAATTTATCCATTGGATCAGACTATGTGTTACCACAGCAACATTTTCTGTTCAAGTGAATGGCGAATTAGCGGGTTATTTTGGTAGTGAAAGAGGCCTTCGCCAAGGCTGTTCCCTCTCTCCATATCTATTTGTCATATGCATGAATGTGCTATCCCGAATGATTGATGCAGCAGCAAGGGAAAGAAGGATTGGATACCATCTGAATTGTAAAAATATGATGCTTACACATTTGTGTTTTGCAGATGATTTGATGGTCTTCCTAGATGGCAACAAAAGATCGATAGATGGCATATTAGAAGTATTTGAGGAGTTTGCCAAGAGATCGGGATTAAGAATAAGCATTGAGAAGTCGACACTGTATATGGCTGGCATTACAGATTTGGTAAGAGAAGAGATCCTACAACACTTCCCTTTCGCTTATGGTGAACTCCCGATAAGATACATGGGATTGCCGTTGATGACAAAACGGATGACAACTTCCGATTACCTCCCTCTAATCGAGAATATTAGGAAAAGAATCTCCACATGGATGGCGAAAGCTCTTTCATTTGCTGGACGCTTACAACTCATTCGGTCGGTAATTTTCAGCATAACTAACTTCTGGATTTCTGCTTTTCGATTGCCAAAAGCTTGCATTCGAGAGATAGATAAGCTTTGTTCGGTTTTTTTATGGTCGGGACCAGTTTTGAACCCAAACAAAGCTAAGGTGGCTTGGAAAGATGTTTGTATGCCAAAAGACGAAGGTGGATTGGGTTGAGGTCAATAGAAGAAGCAAACAAAGTCTGTTGTTTAAAGTTAATATGGAGGATTCTATCGTCCACGAACTCTTTATGGGTTAACTGGGTGAATAAGCATCTCATCAGAAGTGGTTCATTCTGGTCGGTTAAAGACACTACTTTTTTGGGATCTTTGATGTGGAAGAAGATATTAAAGTATAGAGAGATGGCTAAGAACTTCCATGTGGTTCAAGTGAAAAACGGGAACAAGACATCTTTTTGGTTTGATTCTTGGTGTACATTGGGTTGCCTATATGATAGACTTGGTGACCGTGGCTTCTTAGACATGGGCATATCAAAGCAGGCTACGGTAGGACAATTTCTAGATAAAATGAGAAGAAAGAGACATCGACAACCATTCCTCAACAATATAGAATCGGAAATTCTGCAGGCACGTGAAAGGAGAAATTTATTAGAGGAGGATGTGGCAAAGTGGAAAAGAAAAGAAGGGCAATTCAAACCAAAGTTCGTGTCGAAAGAAACTTGGAGACAAATTCGATCCGCTAGACTAAGAGTGAATTGGTACAAAGGGGTTTGGTTTTCTCAAGCCACGCCTAAGTACTCGTTTATGTGATAACAGAACTTTTGCAAGTTGAAAATCAATTGCTCAAGCATGCTCATGTCATTGCAATACTTAAGGATCAATCCAAGGAGGCACGATAACAACACACCGAGAATACGAGACACTAATTAGGCTAAGCGATTCAAATAAGTTTTTGTCTAAAGTTCCTATAGAGTTAAAGTTCAAACAAACAATATCAAAGCATATAACAAAAGCAATTAAAAAACTAACAAGTTTTGAACCGAAACGTAATGAAAACGATTTAAACAAGATAAAGCAAACGAACTTCGGGTAATGGTAATTGACTTAGACATTCTCTAGCTAAACCATGATATTCAAACAATCAAACAATGTTAATCCTTAGGCCTTAGATCACTAATTTAGACTAATCCACTTCCATGGCAATAATCACTTCACTAATCACTTTAATTGAGAACAAACTTCCATTTGCAATTAAATGATCAACAAGCATTAATCTCAAGTCTAAATAGCAATTAAACACCCTAGACATCCATTTCCATAGGGTAGGAATGTAAAATACTTGCTAAGTTTGGTTGAGGAATTTTATCGAACACCTTCCGGGCGAGAAATTCTCTAAGTTCTAAATCAACCTAATCAAGACTAATCTAGCATTAATCACACCTAACAAGTAATGATTCTTCATAAACTAAGTCAAGCATCATGATTTAGCAAGAAAACATCTAATCTACCATACCCAAAGTTCTAAAGAAACTACTCACAAACCATAATAATCTCAACAAATCCTATGTAGCAAGTGTTTAGATTCATGTTAGATGATAAGAAAATATATAGATTAGAGAAATGAAACAAGAACTTGCATTAAACACAAAAGATTCAAACACAAACAGTATTTAGAACACAAGAGAAACAAGTTTACAAAAAAAAATAAAATAAAAGAAGACACCCAAACACAAAGGGGTCACTTAGTATTTATAGAAAAATGGTTCGCAGAAGTCACATCGGTATGCTGCATCGGTATACTGCATACCGATGTGAGTTAGCTGATTGGTTCGGCGAGACCATGTCGGTATGCTTCTCCCCGATGCCACATACCGAGGATTCTCCTGTGATTTTCTGGGAGTCACATCGGTATGCATCTCCCCGATGCAAGACACCGATGTGACTTCTGTCTGAGTCCATATCGCGCCAGACAGACGTATGCTCACTAAATTTGCCGTATCTCTTGAACCGCTGTTCGGAATGACATGACACCACCACCAAACGAAAGATAACTCAATTATCTACGACTTTTATAAAGATCGCCGAAGCTAAATGCAAATGGAAACCCTTCATATGAGTCGATCTTTGAAGCGCTTTGGACGGACTCTGCATTTTTGCTCATGAGGAACTCACATCGGTGTGCCTTACCCCGATGCACCATCCCGAGGATTCTCCTGTGTTTTCTGGGAGTCCACATCGGTATGCATCACCCCGATGCACCATCCCGATGTGATTTCTGTCTGAGTTCACGTCACGCCAGACAGACGTATGCTCAGTGCAATGACGATAACTTCCGCAATAAGGCTCAGAACTTGATGAAACAACCTCCGTTGGAAAGATGACTCAATTCTATACAATTTTCATCAAGTGCTCCAAGGCTGAATCTGAGTGCAAGGTCTTCTTCTGAGCCGATCTTTAAATCACGTCGGATGGCCTCTGCATTTGCCTTGATCTTTGGGCATACCTCTTGCTCCAAACTGGTTCCTTTTGCCCCATGATCTTCCTCCAAGCTCCACGATGCTTCCATAAGCTCCAAATGGTATCTAAAAGACTCCACAACATACAAACATATGCAAGAACTAACCTAAGACTCACTAACTCTAAAATGGATGCAGACTAGACCAAAAACCATGAATAGAATGCAAAAAATCACAAAATGCTAACTAAAATGTATGCTAAAATGGGTTAAATTATGCAACTATCAACTCCCCCGAACTTGCCTTTTGCTTGTCCGCAAGCAAACAAACAAGAACAAGTCGAAGAAGAGGTTGGTATGCGGAAGATCATATCCGAGAATATTAACAAAAGAATTCAAATCAATGCCCTTGAGAGTAGTTATATGATACACAAACAACCTCTACTTCAAAAGATTTAGCCATACTCGTCGCCACACGAATTTGGTCTAAGCCTTAGCATATACAAGCAATCGTATCATCTAACTCTTTAACATTCATTAAGTACAATGGTGAATCATGCTTAATACAAATCAAGTAAACTCATTTGGCTTAGGGAAAAGGTTTTGAGATGAAAATAATCTCAATCATGTGGGTATTCCAAGGCAATGGGATCTCTCACGAAAGAATGAAATTTGGCAAAATGCTAAGAGTAAAGAACAATTGATTCATACAAGGATGACATCCGTCTACCCAATGCCCTAATATGAACTCCACTCCTATTTCTAAACCCATCAAGATCCATTCCTAAACTGCCCATATCACAAGGCATTTTGCCTTCTTAAACCACAATTCTTTTCTAACTTAGGGGATTTTTCTTCTTCTCTTTCAACCAATGGATTGGCTCTTTATCTTTTTCTTTTAGCTCTTTTTCACTTTCATAACTAGTCTCCCAATCATCATTTAGATGTCTTAGCCATAATTTTTTTCTTTTGGCTCTTTCTTTCTTTTACACACATAGAGACTTATATTTTCAACACTTAGAGCTATTTCACATTTTCGTGCCAACCAATCTAAACTTTTGTTATCCCCTATCCTTTTTCCCAATCTTATCCTTATTCCACATTCTCTTTTCTTTACATCAACACCCAAACTACCAACCTATCTATCAACTCCTTGTCGTTCCAAACTCAACACTTTTTGCTAAGTTCATTCAAAATTAGGCCTCACGACACACACAAGAGATGAAAGCTTGGCGGAAAGGCTTAGTGAAGGGTGTGGTTAACCGTTCCAAAGATGTGAATCGGCTATTTGAGCTAACAAGAGAGTGGTGAAAAGGGGTAAGATAGCTCAAATATGTATAAGGTATCCATGAATTCACACTTTTCAATGCATATACATGATAATTATGATTCAAGATTAGAGTTCATGTAGATAGAGTTAGATTCAATTCAAAGCATGCTTCAACCAAGACAAAAAACATTCAAACCGCAAGATCAAAGCATGGATCATCCTTAACTTCGTGATCGCTCAAATGCATCAAATAACTCCTAACAAGGGCATTAATTCAAGCTCTTAAGTTTATATTCTACATGGATAATCCTTCCAATGCAAGTGAATGCAAACTTATATGCATCTAGACTCAATCTTAAACATGCAAAATGCAACTACATGCTTTCTTTTTGTGTTCAAATTTTCAACTTTTTTTCGATTTTTATGGTTTTTCTATGCACTTATATGTATGCATGAGATTCAAATATGCAATAATGAAAATAAGATCACAAAACACAAGATCAAAAGACACAAATCCCTCCCCCGAACTTGAATTGCAACGTCTCGGTGCAACAAAAGTCAATGAGAAGGAAAAAATATGCAAAAGTATGTACAATGAAATGGAGTTTGGATCATACCTTTGGATTGGAGAGGAGTGTGGCGTGTTGTAGCTCAACCCATTCATGCATTAAGCACCACGACCTTGGACCCATGAAAACTATACACATCAAATAAAAACATCAAAAGGAACTAGAAAGATCGAAAATATATACAAAGATAGTCATGGGAATGCCTCCCAAGAGCGCTTGTTTTACGTCACTAAGCTTGACGTTTCAAATCCTTTTAGGCTTGGAGATAAGGAGTGTTGGAACTCCATGGTGGGTCCTCGAGCTTGAGTGTGAGGACTTTGCTCATGATCTCTTGAAGACCGGCTTGACCTTTCTCTTTGAGTTCGGGTGTGATGATTGCTCTAACCTTTACGAAGGGCATTGGTCTTCCTTTATACTTGATCTTGTACTCAACCACACCATCTTCATATCTCTACGGTGTTAAGGTCATAGTGGCGGGTTTGGGAAAATATGATCTAACCTCATTGTGCTTGCTTGGTACGCCTTTGACAAGGGTGGGAGGGTGGGTGTCTTTTGGTTTCTTCTTCTTGGCTTTAGTGCCCTTACCCTTCTTTTGAACCTTTATACTCTCCTTCTCATTTTCCATAACGGTATGAAAAAGAGATTCCAAGCAAGCACCATCCAATGCTAAGGCTTCTTCAACATTACCATAACCCAAAGCTTTCTCTTCATGAGAATCTTTCATCTTTTCACAAGCTTTTAGGGGTGAAGCCAAATTCATCTTCTCATAACTACCCACATACTCAACCTTTTTAACTTCCACTTCATCATCCTTACAAACAATGGTGCCACAAAGCTTGGTGGAAGAGGGCTTCATGGAATAGAAGACTTGGTCATTCACGTTCTTGAGAACGACCCTCTTGTTTTGGAAGTCCATGCTTGCACTGGTGGTATTGAGGAATGGAGTTCCAAGGAGAAGGGGGAGTTTGCTGGTTTGCTTCATCTTCATAACTATGGAGTCGGTTGGAATAAGACAATTTCCGATCTTGAGAGGATAATCTTCAACAATGCCAAGTGGTTGCTTAGAAGAAGAATCTCCAAAAGTGATGTGTGATGGGTGGTGCTTCATGCTTTTGATTTCAAGACTCTTCACCATTTCAAGTGACATCACATTCACGCTTGATCCTGAATCACAAGGCATCATCAACATTTAAATAACCAAGGGAGCAAGAGATGGCAAATTTACCCGGATTTCCAAGCTTGGGAATCGATTTGGGCTCACGTGGAGGAGGTTCAATGCAAGAAGTCTCCTTTCTCGCAACCGTCTTGGCTTCCACGTTTCTTTTCTCAACCACTTCCTTGCTAGTAACCATCAAAATTTCATCATTAGAGCCATGGAGAAGTCTCTCTATCTCTCGTATAGCTTCTTCAATCTCGTCACTTGAGAGGATAACATTGAAATGCTCCATTGGGTTTGCATCGATTTTGCCCTTTAGTTTCTCCATGGGTCTATTAGAGAGGAAACCTCCTTGAGTGCGTTGTTGGTCCAAACGTTTGATCCTAGAGGAGAGATCTTCGAATTTGGCATTGAGATCGTTGTATGAGCAATCCACCTTAGTGTGAATCTCGGTCATCTTCTTATTCAACTCATTTTCTCCATGAGCTTGCCCCGTCAAGAGTTGTTGAAGCATACCCTTCATTTCGACATCATGTTGTGTCGAGTTGCTTCATTGCCCTTGTTGAAGTTGTGGTGCAAAAGGTGGTTTGCTTTGGTGACCGCCTTTGTTTCCTTGGAATTGGTTTCGAGGAACAAACCATTGTTGCGGGAAGTTGGATCCTTGAGGTTGAGATCCTTGGTTATAGACTTGTCTTGGCATGTTTTGGAAATTGGAGTTGTAACCGCCTTGTCCTCCTACAAAGTGAACTCCCTCTTGGTAATCTATGCAATCTCCTACATAGTTCACTTGCCTTTGTGTGGCCTCCAAGATTTTGTCTAACTTCTCATTAAGGGCTTTCATCTCCCTTCTCATTCGGTCCTCATACTCTCCACTTCCTCTCGCAATTATATCATAATCCTCACCATAATTCCCATTGCTTTGGGCAAGATTCTCAACTAGCTCGAACCCATCATCAACCTCTTTTCCAAGAAAGTTCCCATTGCTCGCCGTGTCTAGAAGCATACGAAACTTGGGCAAAACTCCTCGGTATAGAGTGCTTAAGAGCGATTCTTCGGAGAAGCCATGGTGTGGGCATTGCATTGTGTAGCTCTTGAACCGTTCTTATGCTTCACAAAAGCTCTCGTTCCCCCTTTGAGTGAAGCTCGAGACTTCGTTTCTCAACCTTGACGTTCTTGTGGAAGAGAAAAACTTGGCGAGAAAGGCTTTCTTACATTGATCCCAAGAAATGATGGATCCTTGAGGCTTTTCAATGACTGGGATAGCTTTGTAATAGCTAAAGGACCGTCTATCATCACCCAAAGCTTTCGAAAGAAAAAAAAGAAGAAGTTAAATTACAAAAAGTTGTTTAAAGAACAGTATACAGAAAAAACACCAGAGTTCGTACCTCTATATATGTTTATTAGCTTTCCAAATATCTCAATGATGTTTTTGTTCAAATCGGGTGGTTTGTACACCGATGTGGACTACAAATCAAAAGAAGATCAATAAGAACTTCCAATTGCAACAACATTCCTACTGCTGAGAGAGCAGAAATAGCAAACAACATCTATTCTCATATACCTAACTTCCTAAAAACCAAAAACGATTCATCATCAAACGAGTCACCCGGATCCTAACAATTCTCAGAGGCCCAACCATTGATAAACGAAAACTATAAAATCTAAGACACAATAACAAGTTGAAGTTTTGATTTTAATCTCACGAAACCATAAAGAGAAAAGCGATAACGCATGAAAAGATTAGGGAACAAAGAGTCTCTCACGTTTAGCGATAGCTGGGAAACCGATGATGTCGCGTTCGACGGCGGGTTGGAGGAGTGAGAAAACGATTCAAGACCTCCGCTTCATATCCACCGCCGGTAAATCGAACACCTCCGCTTTATGTCAATCGCCGGCGAAGGAGGAGGAGAAGCGTCGTCTCATGGTGCGGCAGCGATTCGTGTGGAGAATCGCCGGCGAAGGAGGAGAGGTTGAACGGAGTGAGATAGGAGAGAGGGAGTCGGCGAGAGAGAGGGAGTCGAGTGAGAGAAGTAGAAGGGAGAAGATAAACACAAGGGAAATAACTTTAATTAGTAATTATGGAAAGAGTCCCTAACTAGTCGCAAAAATGTCGCAAATTTGAGACTGTTTTGTGACGATTCTTCAGGCGGGATAAGTTACCGCGTAACATTTCATCGAAATTGTTTAAGACATTTGGCAAAAATTTCATTAAATCTGATATGGTCGCAAAATCGTCTCAAATGGGTCGCATATTTGAGACTGTTCTTTCAAAATCATTCCATATAAAACACATATACACTTACTACATTTTTGAGAATATACAAACATAAGTTTAAAAATATTGGAATTTAAAAGTTTTTTTCTCTGTTATCATGATTCAATATATATAGTAGTTCAAATCTATGTAAAAACGTACAATTTAACAAATTTACAATTCAATATTGATGATTTTTTTTAAAAATCGAGTGGAGTTGCTAAACGGTCGCAAATCAGTCACAATTTCAGGTGTTTGTCAGGAATCGGTCGCAAATTAGTGGGTATTTTAAGACTCTTTTGTGACTACTAATAAAATTTGAAATGGTCGCAAAACCGTCTCAAAATGGTCGCAAAAGAGAGACTATTTTGTGACTCTTCTTAATAAGTCATAACTCTATACCCTAAACCCTAAACTTTCAATCATTTTTAATAAAAATATGACTATACAATAATTCTTTAACTAATTCTAACACTACAACTCTTTATTTAAACAGTAAACTAAGATATGTTAAGTAAATTTTGAAACATTTATATACAACCATAAGTTTAAAATATTGGAATTTAAAAGTTTTTTTCTATTTTATCATGATTCAGTGTATTTAATAGTTTAAATCTATGTAAAAACGTATAAATTAACATATTTACAATTCTATATTGATGATTTTTAAAAACAAATCGAGTGGAGTTGCTAAAGAGTAGCAAATCAGTTGCAAATTTGAGATTCTTTTGCGACTACACTTTCCAACTCAAAAATAGTCGCTAATTTGAGACTCTTTTGCGACCATAACTATATCGTCGACCAACAGTTCTTAAACGGTCGCAAATAAGCGACTCTTATCTGACTATTACGTTTTGTCTTTAATTTGTGACTCTTTTGCCACTCCAATACGAGTGGTCGTTAAAGAGTCGCAAAGTGGTCACACTTTCATCTCACTTTTTTGCGACAAAAAAAGAGTCCCAAAAATTGGTCACAAAAACTGTGTTTTCTTGTAGTGACCAACTCTGTTCGATTCGAAGCAACGGAGATATGAGATACGAAGATGGTTTGAGAACATGGTTCTCTACTAGATAAATATTATAATAGATCTTGCTTAAGCTTGAAAATGTATCAATGAAAGTTGTAAAAACGTTATTTTTATTTTGAGTATAATTTAACATTAGATTCAAAAAAAAAAAAAAAATGAGCATAGCAAGGCTTTTATTCCCATAGAGTATAAAACATAGTTATATTACAAAGAGTATAGCTAAAACCATAATCGTTTATCTCATCGGAATTAACAATAACAAACATGTTTTTCAACATTTTTACTTCGAGATTCATTACAAGAAAACAAGCTATTTCTGACGGCCGAAACCGTCGGAAATCCGCCGGAAATGGACATTCCCGACCGATTTCCGTTGAATTTGGATCGTCGGGACTATCTCATCGGAAATTAAAATCCGTAGGGAATTCCTCGAGATTTTCCGAAGGATTTCCGATGGATAGAATGCCCGACGGATTACCGATGGCCAATATTTTCGACGAATTTCCGAATGACATATTCCCGACGAATTTCCGACAGTGTACACTTTATAAAATATTGCCGACAGTGTACACTCTATAAAATATTGCCAAAGCAAGCTCGATAATGTACACTTTATAAAACCATTGCAGGCATTGCTGATAAACATGGCAAAAAACAAAAAGCAAAACATGGCATGAAATCCTCTGATTCTCATTGAATTTTTATGACATTGATTTTTTTTTGTTCATGTTTAATAAAATTGTCTACCGAGAATTCTGCTCACTCACAACTTTCTTTTTGACCTAATTTGTGATTATTAACTACAACATCAATTTGTGGCTTCGATCATTCTGAAGGTTTTGCGCCGGTTGATGAGAGTAAAGATGTAGAATGAACAGTCTTCCCTCTTAAGCTATTTAATTGTAACTACTATCATCATTATTGTTCCAACGGGGGAATCAATTTTGTGTAACGATATTTCTGGTGTTCCTTTGAGCTTGTCAAAAGAGTTCTACATCACAAAGTTCATGGCGGTGCTATTGGCTTCATTTCTCCGTCTCATGTAATATATTTGAAGTTGTTTGTCATTTTCAAGCGGATGTATCTATATAGGAAAGCTATCAGGTTAAGGACATAAGAAATTGGTGCAGCTCTTAGGATAGTGCATTAAAAAAAAAGGTGAATCCCTCCTGGTCTGTGATTAGTTGCCATATAGAAACCTCAAAGACTTCTTGAAGTTTTCAACATCATCAAGCCCACAAAATTCGAATATTCCACTCTAACCTACAAAATCAGCCCAACCATTGTCACAACTCACAAACCAAAATACCAAAAGTATTAGACTTAATTGGGTCTGAGGTCACTTATTTCAGAATCCGTTAGTTTGTTAACACTTACGCAAAGTGACTCAAGGATTTAACACTTCTTGAGTTAAAATGTCCAAATTGCCCATCCTCCTATTTTGATTATGTTCTGTACACATCTGACCCATCTGCCAACATATCAATAACGTTGTGCTCTTTTCATATCAAACCATATCATTTTCATTTTCGTTTTTTTTTAAATCGCGTTTTGGCAGGATTTTCTAAATTCATTTAATTACTTTTACTTTTCTCGTCACTTTACTTTTTTCATCGTTTTTTTTTTTATCTCTTCCACTTTTTTTATCACTGACTCAAAAAAATCGCCTCTTTCTCCCTCGACATTTCATCTTTGTCGTTTATTATGTTGGTGGGCAGAATTTCCCGAACCGAACCAAAATTCTCGAACCCGAACCAAAATTCCCTAAACCGAACCCGAACATATTCATACAATAACCCAAATAGAATATAAATGTGTATACTGATTCATCCAATCCCGAACCAAAGCAAACCTAAATTATATTAAACCAAATTAATTGATATTAAAAAACAATTAATATTTTTAATTAATATATATAAATCAACATTTTAATATTTTTAAGATATAATTAATTATTTTTTAAAATATAAAATTTAATATATAAACCGAATCCAATCCGAACAAATATAGCATTTAGTCTCCAAATTTTCTAAAGCCTAAAAGACCCGCAAAACCGATTAACCCAAATCGAACCAATTATATACTTGATCGGGCATGAGATCTATTTTAATATTTCCATTGCTTTTACTTCCCTTTACCAATTTTTGGGGGCCCACTTATGCTGTTTTCACATTATTTTAGTTTGTTGTTACTTTCACCTTTCTCCTACTTCCCTACGATTGCTATTCTCTTTCTTCACGTGCGTTTTTGTTATGTCAAATCCAATTCTACAGGTTTCTCCTTATGCTTACACGTGCACAATGAACACGAAGTAACACGTAAAATACGAAGTAACAAAAAGATTGTTCTTTATGTTTTCCATATTTTTTATGGTTCTTTCTATTTTACGTTATTCAATTTGGATTCGCTATTTCCCATATTTATTATTTTTCATTTAGGATTTAGATTTTTTCCATTATATGTTATTAATTTATGATTGTCATACTTTATGTTATTCAATTTGGATTTGCTATTTTCCATTTAAGATTTAACTTTTTCCCGTTATATGTTTTTATTTTATGGTTGTCATATTTTACGTTATTCAATTTGAGTTCACTATTTCCCATTTAGGTTTAGTATCCCTTTTCCGGTTTAGTATCTCCTTAGTATATAGTACCTTTAGGGTTTAGTATATCTGAAAGGTTTAGTATTCCCCTTTTTGTATTTAGGGTGTAATATTTATTATTTATCATCTTCTTAGTGTTTAAAGTTTAGGATTTATTTTGCCAAATTTTCTCATAATTGTATGGATGTCCACGTTAGTTTTGAAAACGGTTATGGATGTCCACACATCTAATATTTTTTTAAAAATATACGTTATATTTTCATAATTATTTGTAAATTTCTAAAATATATAAAAATGGATATCATATGATAGAGGAAAAAAAATTATGATGAAATATATAATTAAATAAAATTTTCATTTGAAAATAAAGCATAAAAACATTAAAACGAATAAGAGAACGAAATAATAAAAAATAATAATTATGAAAATATACAGAATTACATAAATTGTTTTTCACAAGTTTTGTCACAAGGACTTTTTACGTCTTTCCACACTGTCGTTCGACATAAATATCATTTTCGTAGCTGACACAAATCTGATCATATGTCTCGTACATCAAAAGCAAAATGGTCCAAATTTGGGCAAAACAGTATCGAAAGTGCTAGTTTTTGGTAAAGTTTTAAAAAGTGCTAACATGATAACAAAACTTGGAATAAGTGATCCGCCATGCAAAAACCCCAAAGTATTAATGGAAAAATAATTTCAAACAGGGTTTTACAATTTCTATGCCCTTTGTACCTTCACATCTAAATTTTTGGTTACTATATTTCACCCTGCATTCATCTTCAAAAAAAAAAAAAATGGTCATAAGATCACAATCCAATTTTTAATGAATGAAAAGAATGAATGTAAAGACGTTTCTTCTGCTTGCTTCCGTTGAAAATCTATGCTTTTTTTTTTGTCAACTCATAATATCTTATCCGATGTGTCCCAGAGAGGTAATTGTCGAGCAGAATAGTGATATGCTCAAATTAATACCTTATAAGTACTAAAGCAGTTGTTGTAGTATATGTAGGGGTCGAACACAAGAACTCAAGAAAGTCACACAATAGATTATATATATTCGAATTAAGCTAAACCAAAAGATGTATTCGAAAGCAATTAAGTAAATTAAAAGTGTTGTAAGTCGATTGGAAGAAAGATAGATTCAGGGCAATTCTCAGGAATTCAATGAATGTAGATAAACTAGCTAACATGATTCAGATTTAGCGCGGTTCTTGAACTCAAATCACTAAAGTATAGCTAACCAACTCTCGTTGCGAAAACTATCTAAGTCTAAATCCTAGAATTCCAAATCTCTTTGCGAATCCTAAAGTCTAAACCAGCTTTTAGTTCAAGTTTGATTAGTTCACAAAACAACTAAACCAAATCTCTTTGCGAATAGTTATTTTGCTCATTTAGGTAATTAATCGCACTCTCATGCCTAACCAATTATCCTAAGATCTAAGTTCTATGTGATCAGTCTAGAATTAGTTTTGAGAACAACCTAAGGCCAAGAACTAATTCAGATGGTGAATCCTAATCAATCAGTTAACCTAACATTCAGAGAAAACTCTTATGAGAACCATGAACCTAACAAGAGAACTACTCAGACATGGTAATTGAAACAATAAACATGACTGAAATAATACTCAGATAAATAATAAAAAGTAGAGTAACAAGAGGGTTTGAAATCTTCTCTCAGGCGAACAGAGTTTCAGACTTGTCTCCTTCAGAAAGCTCTCTCACAAAACCCAGAATAGAATCAAGCGTAATCCAGTGTAATTAGCCAAAGTGGCTTAAAAACCTAACTTAAACTCCTAAAACACGTTATGGGCTTAATTGTAAATAATAAAGTCTTCTAGGCAATTTTGCAATTCTTCAACTCTTCATAAAAGTCGCGACTCGTGTCTTGCTGCAGTGAGTATCGACCGATACTAAGGTAGTGTTGATCGATACTGGGGCTTCAAATCGGGTACTCAGCTACACGAACTTCTGCTTTGCTCCAAAATGCTCCAAAAAGCTTCAATATCTCCAATTATGCTCCAAACGTGTTAAAACCTGTAAAAGACTCTAAAACACTACAAAATAATATAAAGACTCTATAAAACGGACTTATATCATGGCTTAAAAAGGGTAAAAACCATGATATATCAGATAGGCCAGAGGAGCTCCATTGTCATCTGCAGGAAACTTGTTCAACTAAAACAGAGAAAAAAGAGAAAGCAAGCTATTCAGAATTACTCAAATGTAAACATCATCGTTGAGCAAGTCAAAGAACTTAAACTACATGCAACTAGCATTTCTTGATTTAGAATATGTTTTGTAAGAACTTATTCAAGCCATTATCTTAATGCTGAGAATAAGAGATATGTGCACGTATGTAGGATAACCATGTTTCACAGAGAATATCCAAACTGAAAACATTTGACATTGACTAGTTAAACCCTAATTTAACCACGCTTGTCATAGATATATCAAATAGTGCAGAATTTAATTACTTCATCTTGCCACGGATATGGTAAATACTGTAACCTTCAGTCTCCTGTATAATCCATGAGCTACAATAAAATAATAAAGTAAGACTAATATAGTAATTAACCCACACAACTGGAAAAAAACATCTAAATGATGAGTGATGACGACATAGGAATTTCCATGTAAAGCTCAACTCAGGGTTTTCTTCGGTTTGAAAACACAATTCTCATGGAAATAAGGTTCAGAAGATCTGAGATTCACAAGTATTGGTTTTCTAGATGGCTGGAGTTCTAAGAACACTGAGTTTTGGATAATAATAGGGAAAATTCCATAAAAAAACCCAACTAAATTACAATATGCTTTTTAATACTCCAAATATTTTTGTGCCCAGAAAAATACTCAAACTAATATATCTTTCTATTATAATACCTCTATGATCTTTTAAACAAGAATTTGAGGATATTTAAGAACACACATTCTTATTGATTTAGAAAATCTCACCAGAAAACTAAATCAAAACTCTCTTAGATCACACTGAACACACCTCAATGGACCATTGTATTTATAGGTTACAAGCTACCCCTTGTTTCCTAATCCATTAGAACTACTAAACTTTATCCTAACTAATCTACCCATTAGTGGATAAACACAATATTAATTAGGAATTATCTAACATTCACCCCCTTAATTCCTAATCCCGAATTAAGGTCTTCAACACCAATTAGACTCCTCATTTTTTCGAACTTGATCCGAGCTAGGGGTTTAGTCAAGATATCCGCTTTTTGTTCTTCTCCCGAAACAAACTCCACATTGATATGTTCATTCTCGACGCATTCCCGAATTAAGTGATACTTCTTGTGAATATGCTTGCTTCTCCCATGAAAAACCGGATTCTTCGTCAAAGCTATTGCCGATTGATTGTCCACAAATAGCTTAACACTCTCTTGTTTCCACCCCGTTACTTCTTGTAGAAGATCTTGTAACCATATGGCTTGCTTTGCAGCTTCGGTTGCTGCTATGAACTCAGCTTCACACGAGGATAAGGCAACCGTCGGCTGTTTCTGAGAAAACCACGATATTGGTGACGATCCAAAGTAGAAAATGTGACCAGCAGTACTCTTACCATCATCAAGACCAATGTCATGACTGCTGTCACTATACCCAACAAGTTTCTTGTCTCCCTTTCTCTTAAAATCGAGACCATATCCTTGTGTTCCCTGTAAGTATCTGAGAACATGCTTCATCGCTGCCCCGTGAGATGTTCTTGGACTTTGCATGTACCTACTAAGAACTCCAACAGCATATGACAAATCAGGACGCGTGTGCAACAAGTATCTTAAGCAACCTACCAGCTTTCGATAATTTGTAGCGTCGATCTCCTCCTCTTCTTCGGCTTTGTTCAGTTTTAGGCTTGAATCCATGGGGATAAGCGCTTTATTACAAGTCTCCATCGCAGCTTCGTGAAGTATTTTCTTCGCATAACTCTTTTGTGTGAGAGTTATCCCATCAATACTTTGTGAAACTTCAATCCCGAGGTAATAAGTGAGCTTCCCTAGGTCGGACATCTCGAATTTTCTAGCCATCCCATGCTTGAATTCGTGTATGACTTCCAATGAGCTTCCCGTGACAAACAAGTCATCGACGTACACGGCCACAATTAATTCTTGGTCGTGTTCCATTTTCCGGTAGACTGATTGTTCTTTAGAGCACTTCTCGAACTTCATACCTTTTAGAATCTGATCGAGTTTAGTGTTCCAAGCTCTCGGTGCTTGCCTAAGTCCATACAAGGCTTTGTGAAGTTTGTAGACCTTATGTTCATGACCTTTCTTCTCAAATCCATCCGGCTGAGATACGTAGACAACTTCTTTCAACTCACCGTGTAAGAACGCGGTCTTGACGTCAAGGTGATGAATTTCCCATCCACAAGTGGCGGCCAAAGCAAACAAGAATCTTATTGTTTCGATTCGAGCTACCGGCGCGAATACTTCATCAAAGTCCACTCCATGTTTCTGAACATATCCCTCAGCCACAAGTCGAGCTTTATGTTTGTTGATACTCCCATCAAAAAATTTCTTGATCTTGAATATCCACTTTAAACCTATTGGTTTTGCATTGCTCGGTTTATCGACTAATTCCCATGTTCCGTTTTTATGTATTGACTCCAGCTCGGCACACATTGCCTCCATCCACTCTTTGATGTCTTTAGCTTCTATGTAAGTACTTGGTTCTCCATCAATGCTTAACAACAGTTCCTCGCCAATCACGTCGGCCAGCAGCAAATAATCTTCAAGTCTCTTGGGCATGTGTCTTTCACGAGTTGAACGTCTCAAGACTAACTCGGTTTCAAGACCAGTTTCTCGTGACATCTCTCCATGCCTACTTGAATCAGATGCTGCTTCCGTGTTTGTTTGCTGTTGTGAGTTAACCGGCGAGTTGATGTTCTCTCCAACATCAGTCGTATCTCCTCTTTCTTCGATGGTACACTGCCTTGTTCCATCTTCTATAGAATTTCCCCACACAACTTTAAACATACCCGGCCTGCTGACGTCCTCTACTTGCGAGGAACTCTAGTTCCAGCCATTTAATTCATCGAACACCACATCACGGCTCACATGAATTTTTCTGTTTGTTGGATCGTATAGGCGGTAAGCTTTGGAGCTAGGTTCGGTTCCAAGGTGTACTAAGGTCCGGGTTCTGCTATCCAGCTTCTTTAAGCTTACGTTCTCCACTTTTGCATAAGCTAAGCAACCAAATATCCTCACATGTTCCAGATTTGGCTTGTGATCTTTGAACAATTCATACGGAGTTTGGTCATTTAACGCCTTAGTGGTTACTCGGTTGATCAAGTATGTAGAGTGTCGAATGGCTTCACCCCACATGAAATTCGGCATATTCATGGATTTAAGTATGCTTCTCGTCATTCCCAACAAAGTCCGGTTTCGCCTCTCAACCACACCGTTTTGTTGAGGCGTGTACGGAGCTGTAAGTTGTCTTGCGATTCCATTGTTTTCACAAAATGTTTGGAATTCGATAGAGATAAACTCACCTCCTCTATCGGTTCGAAACATTTTTATCTTTGTTCCACACTCACTTTCTACCATACTTTTGAATCTTTTGAATTTTTCAAAAGCCTCACTTTTTTCTTTCATCAAGATGGACCACATGTATCTTGAGAAGTCATCAATCAATACAAATATGTATCGATTTCTTGATGTAGTTGGTGGTGTGATTGGACCGCATAAATCTCCATGAATCAACCCTAACTTCTGACTTGATCTAAATTTTGTTGAATGAGGGAACGGTTGACGAGTTTGCTTCCCAACAAGACAGCTCTCACATATCTTTTTTTCCTCTCCGAAAATAGGTAAACCATGAGCCAACTTCTTCTTAGACATTGTTTTCATAGTTTCGAAATTAACATGTCCAAATCTAGCATGCCAACGCCATGTATTATCATCCAACTTCGTGAGCAGACTTACGGGAGCACCTACAACCAAGTGAATTTTGTACATACGATTTGGTGATCGAATTACTTTCATCAAAAGTTTTCCATCTCCATCACGGACTGTGAGATAATTTTATTTCAATCTCACGTCACATCCAGCTTCCGTTGCTTGTCCGAGACTTATAATATTACTCTTGAGATCCGGTATCCAATAGATGTCATGAATCATCCTTTGTTCACCAGATTTTGCTTGAAATATTATAGAACCTTTTCCTTTGATGTCAACACATGATTCGTCTCCAAACTTCACTTTCCCTTTTATGCTCTCATTCAGCTCCGAAAAATAAGATCTTTTTCCCGTCATATGGTTGTTGGCCCCGTTGTCTAAGTACCATATACTTTGCTCGTCCTTTTCTTCTTCGAACTTACTTGGTACAATTTTCTTCTCATGCAAGTAAATTGTTTCATGCATGTATAAAGCCGCATCAGCCTCCTCTGTTTGTGCCAAGTTAGTTTCATTATTCTTCTCCGGACATTTATTTGCAAAGTGTCCCAACTTATCACAACGCCAACACTTGACCCTTGAATGATCCTTCTTCGGTTTTCCGTTGTTTTGAGTTTGCTCGGGTTTATTGGTGTCATTGTAGCTCCCTCTTCCTCTGCCTCTTCCACGATTCCCACAGCCTCGTCCCCGTGACCAACTAGAACCGCTTCCAGTTCCCGGCGTGTAGGAGGAGGAGAGTAAGAGTTTATTTTGATTTTCTCTCTCGCCATCCTCTCCTATACGTTCCTCATAAGCTTTCAATCTTCCCACTATGTCTTCGAATCCCGTTTTGTTGAGATCCAAAGATTGTTCTAAAGAAGCAACAAGTTGGATGTATTTATTCCTTGGTAATCCATTAAGGAATTTTTTCACCATCTTGCTTTCTTCAAAAACTTGGCCTAGTGATGTTGCTTGTGCGGCTAGACTAGACATTCTCCCAGCAAACTCATCGATATTTTCTGATTCTTTCATGCTTACGTTCGAATTCTGAGGTAAGGGTTTGAAGCCTCGCCTCCCTTACTCGATCAGCACCCAAATATCGACTTTTAATAGCCTCCCACATGTCTTTAGCCGTTTCTAGATGTCCAATTTGTGGAACCAGATTTTCTGGTATGGATTGAAATAGAAAAGCAGTTGCAACATCATTCTTGATCGGATCCGCCTCACCGGGATCAATCGCTTCCCAAGCTTTGTTAACTCTAAGCATCACTTTCATCCTCATGGCCCATGCCGTGTAGTTCACGGAAGTGAGCATAGGACATTGAATCGAAGAGATATTTGGCTCTCTTTCCCGCACCGGAATAATAACACTTTTCTCCATAGTTTATCCAACGTCGAGTCCGCGAGTCGAGTTGCACGTCGAGTCGTTCGTCAAGTCGTTCGTCGAGTCGTTCGTCAAGTCCGCCGGTCGAGTCGAGTTGTCTTTTGATAGCTACTCCTCTCCGATAGCTTGTATCCCAAGTTTCAGTCGAAAAAAAAAACTCACACGTCTTTTCTTTCGATCACAAGGCTCTGATATCAAATATGATCTTTTAAACAAGAATTTTAGAATATTTAAGAACACACCTTCTTATTGATTTAGAAAATCTCACCAGAAAACTAAATCAAAACTCTCTTAGATCACACTGAACACACCTCAATGGACCATTGTATTTATAGGTTACAAGCTACCCCTTGTTTCCTAATCCCATTAGAACTACTAAACTTTATCCTAACTAATCTACCCATTAGTGGATAAACACAATATTAATTAGGAATTATCTAACAACCCATTTAACAACTCCGATTTAACGAAGACATAACGTTCGTTATTTTTTTATTTTTTTTTAATAATAAAATATTAATATTTTTTTTTAAAATTACATTAAATTTCAAAAAATCCCAAAAAAAAATCCAAAAAATTGAAAAAATCTTAAGTCAAGAAAAAATAATTTTAAATTTTAGATAAAATATATTATGTTTTATTTTTTTGAATCTTTGAACCAAAAATTCCCAAAAACTCAAAAATACAAAAATCCAAAAATATTCTCAAACGTATAAGGTTCAATTTTGTAACTCAAATAATGTATTTTCCAAAATTTCTTTTTTTAAAATAAATACTCAAATACAATATTTTATTCTATAATTTATCACATATGGAAGGAAATAAATACTAGAAGACATCGAGCGAGCACATGATTTGCCTCATTGGCAAGGCTATTCGTAACATGATTGTATCGCTTGGCTACCATGCACAACACATGTATGAAGGACTCCTCCGGTGATGGTTTGAAGTTCGCAAGATATGAGCATACACGATCTGATTCTATTCAAATAGCAATGTACTTCATTCTTTATTTTTTTGCTTTTAGGAACACTATTCTTTTGTAAATATCCACTCCCCTTTGTTGATCAATAAATTTGAAATTTCAACCAAAAAAAAAAATCTTATTCTAGAATTTTTTCTGTTTTAAATATTTTCTAATAAAACCAATTTGTTTCAACTTATAAAGTTGATGTATATCAATCATACCATAAGTTCCTCAATTTGACAAAAAAATATGCAAACTAATATAATTTACTAATCTTAAATTGTAATTTACTTTTTGTGTTTTAGAATATTTTTGGATTTTTGTATTTTTGAGTTTTTGGGAATTTTTGGTTCAAAGATTCAAAAACTTAAAATATAATATAGTTTATCTAAAATTTAAAATTATTTTTTCTTAACTTAAGAATTTTTCAGAATTTTTTGGAGATTTTTTTATTTTTTTTTAAAACATTTAATATAATTTTTATTTAAATATTAATATTTTATTATTAAAAAATAACGGACGTTATGTCTCCGTTAAATCGGAGTTGTTAAATGGGTAGGATCTTAAAAGTTGAGGTATTATAATGAAAAAATATATTAATTAGAGTATTTTTTCTGGGCACAAATAGTTTGGGTATTAAAAAGTTTATTAAAATTTAGTTAGGGTATTTTTATAGAATTTTCCTATCATAATAATATGTGTTCAGGTGTTGTCTTTGGGGTTAGCTCAAGATAGGGATTAATTTGTGCACTATGACTTCAGTAAAGCATACCTGTATCGTGATGGCATGGAAACTATCGATGATTGCATCTTACAGATAATACAACTAAGAGCATGCGCATCGCAAGCTCTTACCAGGTTTGTTGGTGAAGGTTTTTATCAAAACCTAATTAAACAGCATTTTAATAATGAAGACAGATTTAGAACCGGATCCCGTTTAAGAGTTTTTGGATCTGGTCCTCATCCACGTGGCACGTTGCCATTCGCTGATTTTGTTGTTTGTGTTCCCTCGAAACCCTCTTTCTCAATCGAAGGGTTTCACTGAAAGACAAGATTTTGTTTTCCATCGACCATTCGAACACGAAAGGTCACCGAAGAGAAGCTGTGGGCGATTTTGAAGGCGATATCGCGGAGGGTCGGGTATTCGATCGAAATCGACTGTCGAAGCCATTTATGCTCGAGATTCAGGTAAATAGCGACCATTATCTTCATTTTCATGGTTCGATTTACCATTCGAAACCGTTTTGGGGATTAGTTTAGAGTTTGCGATTATAAATTTTAGGGTTCGAATCGAGTTTTGAAAACGGTTTCGTTTCGAAATCTTTGTGGGGTTTGTTTTGGGGTTTCGATCTAGGGTTTAGGGTTGGCTTCTGGGTTTCGGTGTTTTTCATCTATTTTCTGGATTTGTTTCTCTTTTGTTCATCGATTTGTCTGGTTTTGCTCTGTGCTTCTCTTTGTGTTTCCCAATGACGAAACCGACAAGCTTAATTATCTGGGGTTTATTGGGCTTCTCTGAGTTTGATTCTGCATGTGCTTACGTTGAAGTTGTTTTGTGTATCGATTTTTTTAAATGATTTTCGTCCTCGCATTGTTAGTCTGATTACTGATTTTTTTTTTATAAAAAAAAACAACTTATGGCTTTGTATGTATTAGGAAATCGAGGAATTTCTGGATTCCCGTTTGTTATTTCACTCTGCTTATACAAACATATAAAAGCTCTTCCTTTTTCCTCTCGGCTTCGTCGACTCAATCCTTGTGATGATTATAGGATTGTTTGCAGATTCCTCTTTTCCGACTTTTGTTTTATTATAACTAAGAGGATTTTTTTTTCCCAGTGGCAGGTTCTAAAATGTGAGTATGCTGTTCGTGGAGAAATTGTCAACATTGCTCAGGTCAGAGATACATGTGCTTTGTCTAGTAAAAAGTCACGAGCAAAATCTATAAAAAAAAATTGTTTTTAAGCTAATTGATTTTTGATGTTTGCCTTTTGCTTCCATTTTGCAGAAGTTGCAAGAAGACTTGAAGTCTAATAAGGATGCCTATCCCTTCGATGAGGTAAAAATCTCCTTCACTAATTGGCATTACATAGAGTGGATAGTTTTAGTGATGATCTTACATGTTCTCCAACTTTTTATAATTCCAAACAAGAAAGGAACTTACAAGACTTCACTCACTGCTTTTGGCAGATAATCTATTGCAATATTGGGAATCCTCAATCTCTTGGTCAGCTGCCTATAAAATACTTCCGAGAGGTAAGCGAGCCAACCCCTAAATTTTATCAACACAACCCCTAAATTCTATCAGCACAACCCCTAATTTTTTTTATGTTTATCAACACAACCCCTAAATTCTATTCCAGCTGTATTCCAAAAAAAAGAGCATCACGTCTACTGTTTTCTTTAGGCTCTTAATAAGACTTGATGTGTTTTAAATTTTTGGTGGTTAGAGTAGGCTCTTAATAAGACTTGATGTGTTTTAAATTTTTGGTGGTTAGAGTAGGCTCTTAATAAGACTTGATGTGTTTTAAATTTTTGGTGGTTAGAGTAGGTTAAATAATTAAATTCATTGATTGCAAAAACTTAATATAAAAAAGTTAACAATCTGTAAAAAACCAAAACTTCTAAAAAAAAACCTAAAAAACCATAACAACCTCAGAAACTCCTAAAACCACAAACCACAAACCACAAATGGAGCCATACTCGTTAGAATCCCCTGGATTTCTTAACCTTTTAGTCAGTCAAAGTAGCCAGAGTGTGGAGTTTGAGTGTTCAGAAATTCCTCGGTTTAGTAGCCAAGGTTCTGATGATCCGAGTATTAGGAGGAAGTGGTCGCCAAAGGAGGATGTTCTGCTGATCAGTGCCTGGTTGAACACCAGCAAAGACCCTATAGTCTCCAATGAGCAAAGGGCTGGAACTTTTTGGAAGAGGATTCAACAGTACTACAACTCAAGTCCTTTGTCCGCTGAGACATGTCCTAGGGAGGCCAGTCAGTGCAAACAGAGGTGGGGAAGGCTGAATGACCTAGTCTGTAAGTTTGCTGGCTGTTATGAAGCTGCACTGAAGACGCAAGCAAGCGGGCAGAATGATAACGACCTGATGAAAACAGCACATGACATCTTCTACAATGATTACAAGGTCAAGTTTACTGTTGAACATGCATGGAGGGAGCTCCGGCATGACCAGAAATGGAGCAGCACCTTTTTTGGTAAAGATGGTGTCAAGGAGAAACGGAAAAACGTTGTGGAGGCTGAGGGATCAGAGGAAGTAAATGAGCAAAGACCAATTGGTGTCAAGGCTGCTAAACGCAAGAGAAATGGCAAAGAAGAGGCCATGGCAGAGTTAAAAAGCATGATGGATATGAAAGCATTCCTCAATAAACAGAAGTTGCTAGACCGTCTACTTGCCAAAAAAGAGCCACTAATTGAGATAGAAGTAACTCTCAAAAACAAACTGATTGCAGAGATGTTGTGAAATTGTGAGTGTTATGGGTTGTGATTCTGTGTCTGACTTCTTGTGTGCCTCTTACCTTTGTTGTCCCTTGTTATTTCTTGCTGAAAGTATTAAATTTCTTGTCTTTGCCTGTCTTGTGAGCCTGTGAACTTTCTTGTGAGCCTGTTTTGTTATTAAATTTCTTGTCTTTGCCTGTCTTGTGAGCCTGTGAACTTTCTTGTGAGCCTGTTTTGTTATTAAATTTCTTGTCTTTGCCTGTCTTGTGAGCCTGTGAGCTTTCTTGTGAGCCTGTTTTGTTATTAAATTTCTTGTCTTTACCATGTTTTGTTATTTTGTGTTTCAGAACAAAGGCAAAAAGGGAAGACACATGCAAAAAGGGAAGACACAGACAAAGGCAAAAAGGGAAGACACGGGACTCTTTTCTTTTGGATGTATTTTAAGTGTTCTCTTTATAAACTCTAGTGCTATGGTTTTGTAAAATCAGACTTGAACTTCTTCTCTTCATCCTTTCTCTGTGTTTTGTAAAATCAGACTTGAACTTCTTCTCTTCATCCTTTCTCTGTTGTTTTAATTTTAATCTTAAAGTCTGCTACTTGATTTATTTGTCTCATTAACAAATTCAAGTACTTCTTCTCTCAAACATAGTCTTTTTCTCTTAACCAAAGTCTCAAAACCGTTAAAAACAACCTTTTAAAAATGTCTTCATCTTCATCCGATGAAGTACTAGAGGAAGCCTTTGAAGAAATGTGCGGGGAACAATTAGATGATATGTTCGACGACATACATGAGGGTGAAGCAAGTAAGCCCAAGAAACGAGCATACATTGAAAGAGAACGCGAAGAAGGGCACATCCATTTACGGAACGACTATTTCAGTGACCATCCTACATACCCGTCTAAATATTTTAGACGCCGTTTTCGAATGAACAAGACCTTGTTCAACCGTATTGTTGATCGCCTCTCACATGAAGTCCCCTACTTTCAACAGAGAAGAGATGCAACCGGAAGGTTCGGGCTATCTGGACTACAAAAGTGTACGGCAGCAATTCGTATGCTGGCTTACGGTAATGCGGCTGACGCGGCTGACGAATATCTTCGACTTGGTGAGCGTACTGCACTTTTATGTTTGGAAAAATTTACTGAAGGAATAATACAAGTGTTTGGAGATGATTATCTAAGAAGACCCAGCCCAGAGGATCTTCAACGACTACTCGATATTGGAGAGAAACGCGGGTTTCCGGGGATGATAGGAAGCATCGATTGTATGCATTGGGAGTGGAAAAATTGCCCAACGGCTTGGAAAGGGCAGTATACACGTGGTTCAGGAAAGCCAACTATCGTCTTAGAGGCTGTAGCATCGCATGATCTTTGGATATGGCATGCATTTTTTGGACCTCCAGGTACCTTGAACGATATAAATGTTCTTGATCGGTCACCTGTTTTTGATGACATTTTACAAGGTCGAGCTCCTAGAGTAAATTACATGGTCAACGGAAACAACTACAATATGGCGTACTACCTCACTGACGGTATTTATCCAAATTGGTCGACGTTTATCCAATCTATCCCTATTCCTCAAACTCCTAGAGCGGAGTTATTTGCTAAACGTCAAGAAGCCGCCCAAAAAGATGTTGAGCGTGCGTTTGGAGTATTGCAAGCTAGATTTGCAATTGTTAAAAAACCGGCTCTTTTATGGGACAAAGAAAAAATCGGAAAGATTATGAGAGCGTGTATCATACTGCATAATATGATAGTAGAAGACGAACGAGATGGATACAATCATTTTGATATATCTGAGTTCGTACAAGGAGAAACAAGCAGAGGTTCACAGGTGGATTTCTCATATTCTACAGACATGGCTTCGAACCTCGGAAATATGCTTGGCATTCGGAATCAAATTCGTGATCAACAGATACATCATCGACTGAAAGCTGATTTGGTTGAGAATATATGGCACAAATTTGGTCATTTTGTTAGATAATTATTTAATTATTGTATGTTTAAATTTAAAATTAAAACAAATAAAAATATTAAAAAAATATAGTTTTTTTTTTTTTAGAACCCAAAATGGGATTCACCAATGCATGGTTAAATAAAACAAAGGTTCATCACTATTTAACACTAACTAAAATAATAATATAAAATTAGTATGAACCCCATTTTGGGGTTCACCAATGCTGGTGCTCTAAGAGCACCAGTCGTGCTTTCCACAAAATTCCAATGATAGCCTTGACAACATTTCAACCAGAGCATTGTCAACTGCAGTAGACTTCCTAAAAACAATTAAGAAAGACAAGTAAGCCAATAGAGCCATCATTATTTGAATCTTGATATGAAACAGAGAGAGAGTCAATGAGATTAAACTACATGCAACTAGTATTTTCTTGATTAAAAATATGTTTTCCAAGAACTTGTTCAAACGACTATCCCAATCCTGAGAATAAAAAATATGCTCACTTCACACGTGTGTAGGATAGCCAAGTTTCACATAGAATATCCCTACTCAGGATTTTCTGCAGTTGGTCAAAAACTAGAAAACAAAACTCTAACGAAAAAAAAAGTGCAGAAGAATCTGAGATTCACAACCAAAGGTGGGAGAGAAGATCATTGCTGTTCCAGATGGCTGGAGGTCTAAGATCACTGGGTTTCTTGATAACCATTAGTGTCCATGTGATGTCTTTGGTGTTAGCTCAAGACGGGGATCAATTTGTGCGCTATAACTTCAGGGGCGCAAACCTTCATCTTGATGGAATGGCAAATACCAACGATGGTCCATTGCATCTTACAAATGATACAGAGACGAGCACCGGTCATGCTTTCTACAAAATTCCCATGAATTTCACAGCGTCGTCTCCCAGTTCATTTTCTTTTTCAACAGAATTTGTCTTTGCAATCTTTCCACTGCAAGCCCCCCCCCCTTTACGGTCATGGTATGGCTTTTGTGGTAGCTGGCTAAAGATACTGAAACTTCAGGTTTCGGGATTTTCAATTTAGCAAATAATAACAAAACTGAAAATCATATACTGGCTGTAGAGCTTGACACTAGTCGCAGCCCCGAAGCATCTGACGAAAGCAATAACCACGTGGGGATTGATATTAACAGTAAAGTCTCTGTCGAATCTGCCAATGCTACTTACTTTGATGACAGAGAGGGGAAGAACCAAACACTGCAGCTTGCTAGTGGAAACAGTATTCTGATCTGGATAGATTATGATGGAATAGAGCAACTACTAAATGTAACGTTAGCTCCAGTACCGACTCCAAAGCCACTTTCACCTCTCTTGTCAAGTTCCATCAAACCACGTGTGCCTCTCTTGTCAAGATCCATCAATCTTTCAGAAATTTTCAATGAGACCATGTATGTAGGTTTCTCTGGTTCCACAGGCTCATCCAAAAGTGACCAATATATCCTTGGATGGAGTTTCAAGAAAGGCGGAAAAGCAGAAAGCCTTGACATTTCACAGATTTCGGATACCCCTAATCGACCTCCACCACCATCTTCTCCAGCACCACCCTCTCCGCCACCACCCACTCAGCCACCAAACTCTTCGAGGTTTAAACCTATATTTTTAATTCTAGTCATTACAATACCAACAATTTCTTTGCTAATAATACTGGGAGCAATTGCGTATCTTTACAAGAAAAAAAAGTATGCGGAGGTGCTTGAACAATGGGAAAAGGAGTATAGTCCCCAAAGGTACTCCTTTAGGAACCTATACAAAGCAACCAAAGGTTTCAGAGAGAATCAGCTACTTGGAGCAGGAGGTTTTGGAAAAGTTTATAAAGGAATACTTCCCTCTGGTACACAAATCGCGGTTAAGAGAGTCTACCATGATGCAGAACAAGGAATGAAACAGTATGTCGCAGAGATCGCTAGTATGGGAAGGCTAAGGCACAAGAACTTGGTTCAACTCCTTGGTTACTGCAGAAGGAAAGGTGAATTGCTTTTGGTCTACGAGTACATGCCAAATGGAAGCCTTGACGACTACTTGTTCAAGAAAAACAAGCTGAGAGACCTTACTTGGTCTCAGAGATTGAATATAATCAAGGGAGTTGCATCTGCCCTTTTGTATCTGCATGAAGAATGGGAACAAGTTGTTCTACATAGAGATATCAAAGCTAGTAACATTCTTTTAGATTCCGGTCTAAATGGAAGGTTAGGAGATTTTGGGCTTGCAAGATTCCATGATCGTGGCGAGAATCTCGAAGCCACACGTGTGGTAGGAACCATTGGCTACATGGCACCAGAGCTTACTGCAATGGGAGTGACCACTACTTGGACCGATGTCTATGCTTTTGGAGCTTTCATTCTCGAGGTGGTTTGCGGGAGGAGGCCAGTAGACCCTGAGAGACCACTTGAGCAGATGATTTTACTTAAGTGGGTTGCTAATTGCGGAAGAAGAGACGCGTTAATGGCCACTGTTGACAGTAAACTAGAAGGAAGCTTTAAAGCTGAAGAGGTCAAGATGCTTTTGAAGCTAGGCATGCTCTGTTCACAGAGCAACCCAGAAAATAGACCTAGTATGAGACATATAGTACAATATCTGGAAGGAAATGTCACTGTTCCAAGCATATCATTTGATACAGCTGGATTTGGTATGCCCAATATAAGCAATGAAAAAGTAACACAAATGACAGCCACCTCCTCATCAGCTAATTTCTCGTTTGAAGATGTTACAATCCTATATGGCGGTCGTTGAAGCCTGCATCACAGGCTGCTAAATTTACAAGATATCTATTTTTTCTTGCCACAATGTTGTGTCTTTTAAGTGAATGATTGTATTTGAAAGTTTTTTCTTTTTGCTACAACGTTGTTCCTTTTGATGTAAATGATTGTATTGTGATGTGTTGTTGTTTGCAATCTGAGGAAGCATACTGACATGTCTACTGCACCAGTATAGCTACTTTTTTTTTTGTTGAAAATTTAAACAGCAATATGACAGAAGCCCATATTTATCATCAAAAAGAAAGAAAACAGGTAAGCAAAAAAATTCGAGAGAGTCAGTGGTAATTTACTTACATAGGTCCAAGAGCTAAAGGTATGCTGTCCCTTGTGCTGTTGCTTGGTCCAGCTTGTGGACGTTCAGGCACCTTAATCTGAACAGGGATATTTTTTTATCAAGTTTCTTTAATTAAAGCTTTAGTAACACCTTAATGCTTACATTCCGGCATCTTTAACTATCCAACGTACTGATCAAAATGAGCATGACAAGGCTTTTATTCCCATAGAGTATAAAACATAGTTATGTTACAAAGAGTATAGCTAAAACTATAATCGTTTATCTCAGCGGTATTAACAATAACAAATATGTTTTTCAACATTTTTACTTCGAGATTTTGGTAGCTGCTGTTAACAATTTTTTTGTAACAATTTATTCTAACAATTGTTTTGGTACATTTTTACTTCGTTTATCTCAGCGGAATTAACAATAACAAACATTTTTTCAAATACCTTGTAAAAATTCAGCTGCTAGCTGATGCGATACTTGGATCCAATGATTCCTTGTAAAAATCTCCCTTGGTCTGGCATCGACTCCTTGTCTGGATTTTTTTTCATCAATTCTTGCTCCATCGATCCTGATGCACCAAAACAATTGTTAGAATAAATTGTTACACAAAAAAAAAAAAAAAACAATAGGAATAAGGAAACTCAGTATATAATTGAAAACGAAAAAGGAAAATCCAGCAACGCTGTGAGATAAATTTCCTTTTTCGAAAAGTAATAATCTGACTTGTGTTACAACTAGGAACAACCAATATTAGTAGAGAGAATCAACCTTTAATTAGTTCATGCCCCTGCGGATTCTGCGCCGCCACAACTCTTCAAGAACTGGAGATGCGTTTGCAATGGATGTTCTAACTTAATGACTAACAGCGAACAAGAGGATGATGCGGCTCCGTTTAAAGAGATGATCTCGAAGCTAGACAGAAGAGAGCTTCAGGGTATGGCGTCTTTGCTGACGTCAGACTCCGACTACTTCTTGGAGATCACAAGAAACAAGAACGGCTCCGGCCGTTTACAAAAACTCCTCGGGAAATCAGATGACGTGGACGCCTTCTTCTCCGCCGCTATCTTGCGCCGCTTCCTCCACGTCATGACCGACAAGCACGCCTCCTACGTGGCGATACGGGGATTACGAGTTTTCGACGAGAAGAAGAAAGAGTCCATATACGAGCAAATTCTCCACCACGCGCTTCAATTTGCGCGTGACCGATACGGCTGCATCGTGCTGAACGAAATCATAACCGACTTGGACCACCCTTACTACAGAGAGGAGCTGCTAGACGTAGTTGCGCACAATGCTCTCTGGCTAAGCAACAATCCTTCAGGGAACTTTGTGGTGCAACACTTGCTTAAACTGAATGACTTGAGGTGCACGCAAAACTTCGCCGTTAATCTATGTGGCCACTTTGTTGATCTTTCTTTTAAAAAGTATGGAAGCTACATCGTGGAAAAGCTTCCGGAGGAGGAGTCGATGGCTGTGGTGGTTATTGGAACATCCCTATCCCGGGTCTCCGAAGAAATCGGGAAAATCGGGCATGTTAGGTTGGCGGACTAACCTCTTTCGGTTCAGTCGCCTGGTTTGGTCCCTTGGGGAGCACAACATGATCGCCAGGAAAACGCCCAGATCACACAACAATATTAGACATAACCGATCCTCGTTAACCTGTACGGATAAAAGGGAAGAGGAGGGATGAGTAATGGGGATTACTTAGTGAGGATGAGCCTTTAATTAAGAGACTCACGGTCCACTTACAGACATTACACGCATTACTATTTATGAGAGTCTAATCCTAAATCAAGCACAAACAAATAAGGTAAATTCATACAAGGGAAGAGCACAACAGCAAATCCCAGAGAAAACCCGATACCGACTTCCTGTAGGACTTTCCAGCGATACCGGTTGTGCCTCTCTGCCAGTCACACATACTGTTATACACAAGTCACACATGACTACCAGGGCTTGCATAACCCCCACAACGTTGGGTCCTGACATCAAGGTTCACTCCATCTCCATCACGATAGACGGTTCCAGGACAGAAGCTACACCTAACCAGTCCCATCAAACAAAATGGTTCCAATGCCATAGCATACACCCCACCGGAACAATCACCATAGAAGGTCTGATGTCAGCCACAAGAACAATCACTACAGAAAGTCCAATGTCAAAGTGTACACCACACCAGTTCCATCACTCTACTACTAGACACTTCACACTATACCGGTTTACAACCTCATCATTCTCATCCATCTAGGTTCAAGACTCACAAACAGGACTCAACCAAGTTGTAACAACTCAGTTCATAACAATCAATTCATCAGATTATTAGTCCATATTCAGGTAACTTGTGCAACAAGCAACAATCATCCATCCACAAACCCAAGAAACAGATCTAGCATAACCTAATAACAGATCTAAACTATATATGGTGATTTAGATACATAATATAGTCAATTGGCAATCAACAGAGAACTCTTAACAAATCAAGTAGCTTGCTTAGAGGAAAGCTAGGTTTAAGAAAAGACTAATCAAAAACAGTGAAAACTCGTTATGAAAGCAAGTGACGGGCAACTAGTCCTTACCTTGGCATAGGAGGAGACAATGGAAGTGAGGACCTTGCCCAATAGAACCTTTAAGGTATCTCAAAACCTTGTGAATAGCCTGTAGATGAGTATCTCGTGGAGCTGAAGAATATTGAGCCAACTTGGAAACAACAAAAGTAATGTCAGGTCTAGTGATAGTCAAATACTGAAGTTTGCCCACTAACTTTCTATATTGTTTTGTATCTTCAAGTAATTTCCCATCATCCTTAGACATCTTATGATTAGGCTTCATTGGTATAGAAGATGGTTTGCAATAAGAAAAACTAACAAATCCAGAACGTATTTTCTTTGATTGAGAGAAATACCTTCATCAGATCTTGCAATCTCTATCCCAAGGAAGAACTTAGGAGGACCAAGATATCTTAACTAGAATGTTGAGCTTAACTAATGCTTCAACTTAATCACTGCATCATCATATGTGCTGGCAATTAGTATATCATCAACATATACCAGAACCACAAGAAATTTCCCATCAGATTCCTTCACAAACAGCGTATGATCTCCATGGCATTTAACAAAATCAAAGCTAACCAGTGTAGAAGAAAACTTAAGAAACCATTGTCGAGATGCCTGTTTGAGACCATAAATTAAGTCTACAAACAGAATTTGAGGAGACTGATTCACCTTGAATCTCAGAATATCCTGGTGGAAGCTTCATGTATATTTCTTCATCTAGATCACCATTCAAGAAAGCATTTGAGACATCCAATTGATGTAAGGACCACTTCAACTTTGGTGCAAGAGAAAGAACGAGTTTCACTGTAGCCATCTTTGCAACTGGTGAGAAAGTGTCAATGAAATCAATTCCTTCTTGTTGTGTATATCCCTTAGCCACCAATCGTGCTTTATATCTCTCTATACTTCCATCAGCATGATATTTTATAGTGAATACCCATTTGCATCCCACTGCTATCTTTCCTGGAGGTAAATCACACACACTCCAAGTACTGCATGTTCTTACAAAAGCACCAATCTCCTTCCTACAAGCATCATTCCATACTCTGTCTTTTCTGGCTTCGGAATACTTTTGTGGAATAGGTGTATTTGTGATGAGATTAATGAAAGCACCGAAAGGCTCAGATAAGTATGAATAAGAAATATAATTTGTTATAGGATAGGGGCTAGTCTTAATAAGAGTAGTATTATAGCAATGAAAATCCTACAAGTGGGAAGATAATTTTCTCTGCCTATGTGATTTAAGCTCAGAAGGAACAGAAATCAAAGATGATGACTCATCATGAAGATGAGGAAAGAAGTCTTTTGCAACATCCGAGATAGTAGATGATGCAAAAGGAAAAATATCCTCATAAAATATGACATGACTAGAAATAGAAATTGAGTATGTCTCTATATCTAGTAGCTTATAACCTTTGTATCCAACATGATAACCTAAGAAAATACAAGCTCTAGCTCTAGGATCAAACTTAGTTCTAGACTTAGGTGAAGTAGAACTGTAACAGAGACACCCAAAAGCTCTAAGAGAATGATAATCTGGAACTTTAGATGTTAATTTCTCATAAGGAGTCTTATTGCCTATGACAGGAGATGGTGTTCTATTGATTAAAAACACTGCGGTCAAGACACAATCCCCCCCCCCCCCAATACTATAGGAAGACCAGATTGAACAGATGATGGCGCTTTCTCTCTACCACAGAGTTTTGTTCAAGAGTTTCAGGACATGAGTGATATGATGCAATGCCCTTTTTCAAGTAAAGATTAGTAAACTTAAGTTCATGCGCATTATCATATCTAACAAAACAAACTTTGGTATCAAATTGAGTCTCAATCATTTGTATAAAGCCAGGAAATACAATCAAAACATCAAATTTTTGTTTTAGCATATAAATCCAAGTAGCACGGCTAAAATCATCAACTATTGTCAAAAAATATCTAAAACCATCAACAGTAGGAACTGAGAATGGTCCCCAAGTATCAATATGAATCAATTCAAAAGGTTTTTCACGGATATGATTCAGAAATTGAAAAGAGAGATGTTTCTGTTTAGATAAATGACAAATATGACAATGATCTGAAATTTTATTATATTTTTGCTTAGGTAACAGTAATACATCAGAGAGAGATTCAATTTTATTCATAGAAGGATGACCAAGTCTTTTATGCCATGTCACTGAGTCTACTTTGAAACTATAAAATATCGAAGTACCTGGAAAATCTGAACGAGACATTTTGACCAAAGACTTATCGAGATTCAGGACATATATTGGCAACTTGACTATCTTGACCAATCATCAAATCCCGAGTAAGAGCCTGAATAAAGCAAGAATCAGATGTAAAACTTACTTTAGAATCCAAAGTTTTAGTTATTACACTAACACTCAACAAATTGAATTTGAACTCAGGGATATATAGCACATTATGTAGAGAGAGAGCATATGTGAGTTGAATGTAACCAGTTCCCTCTATCTTAACAGTAAGAACATTTGGTAACCTAACAAAGGTATTATCTACAGACCTATATTCTGTATACAACTTCATATCATGTGTAATATGATGACTAGCTCCCGAATCAATGACCCAAGCTTTAAGAGACTACTCAGTTTCATGACGTATAGAAGAAGTCAACAAGTCATAGAAGGAAAAGTAGTAGAGTGAAAGGAATGTACTAGATATATGTGAGATATGTGGCGTAGAATTTGAAGTCGAAGCCACGGCCTTCTCAGGGCATGTACTAACACTTGGAGACTGAAGTTTGGAGTTGAGGTAAGAGAAATCATGTGTTGAAGTTGTTCTTTGGAGATGCTGTCACTCACTGCTTCAGAACTAGCTTCACTGTGATGATGAATCTGACTAGTAGCTGCCAAATTTGCACTCCCAACTGTAGTGTTCTTCTTGTTCTTTGGATGACCTGGTGGGAAACCATGAACTTTGTAACATTTGTCAACCGTATGTGATAACGGATATTTTCGTGTTCAATTATCCAAGTGTACTCATGTTATTGTAGCACTTGAGATGTCAATCTATAATGGGTTAAGATTAAACACTAAGAATACATAAAACTTCTTAATCTAAGCAATTCAAGAAGAGGTTTTCTAACAACATAAGTGATATTAAAAACAAGCTCTATTTAACTAAAGTAAAAGATAGAAACTCAAACTAAAACGCAGATTACGATTTAAGCCAATACTAAAAACGAATCCAATGGTGAAGTATGCGATTGTTGGTAACTTTAGAGGTTCACAATGATGCCAATATACTCAAGTAATGTTAATCCTTAGACTACAATCATTAAACAAGACTAACCCAATTCCTTGGAATTAGTCACTTTGAAAATTACCAAATCAAGAACAAATTCCCATTTGTGATTTAATAATTTCTAAGCATTAGAAACAAGATCATTTAATCAATAAAGATCTTAGACAACTATTTCCATATGCTAAGAATGTAATATTCCTTGATTAGTTCATTGGAGAATTTCATCGAACACCTTCCGGGCGAGAAATTCTCTATGATCTAAATCAACTTGATCAAGGTCAATTTAGCATTAAGAACACTAAACAAGGAAGGATCATTATCAATTTAAACAAGTCTACCATATCAATTTAAACAAGTCTACCATAACGGATTAAACAAGTCATACCATAATAGATTAAACAAGTCATACCATAATAGATTAAACAAGTCTACCATAACGGATTAAACAAGTCATACCATAATAGATTAAACAAGTCATACCATAATAGATTAAACAAGTCTACCATAACGGATTAAACAAGTCTACCAGAACGTAAACAAGTCTACCACTATTAGCGGAATTTCGTCGAACAAGTGGTGTGCATACCTCGTGAAGCCGCATATCAACCAAAAAACGACGGTTTTCTCTCCTTTCACGGTGGTGGAGCAGCACTAGTGGAAGGCGGCGGAGCAAATCTATTGAGAGGGAGAGAAGAGGAAGAAGAAGAAGAGAGAGAGAGAGAGAGAGTGAGTGTATGAGAGAGAGAGAAAGAGAAGAGGAAGAAGAAGAGAGTATGAGAGAGTGTGAATGAGAGAGAGAAAGAGAAGAGGAGGAAGAAGAAGAAGAAGAGGAGGAGAGAGAGAGTAGATTTTTCATTTGAGAGAGACGGAAAAAATTATAGTTTTTTTTTTTATTTTATTTTAATTTTTTTTTTGTAAAAAAAAAAAAACCAAAATAGCATTTTAGTTATTAAAACGAAAATATGTCATTGTCTTTTACCAATTTTTGAAAATTAGTTTCTTAAAACAGAGTTATTCTAGTAAAACGACAACTTTTGAAAATTATTCTATTTATTATCTCATGATTTTATCACATTCGAGCTGGACATTTGAGCTCCTAACATTCTTCATGTTGACTTTGCATTTATTTTGGCTAGGAATCTCTCTCAAGACGATGCGCTTGTGTTCTTGACTCGGTACTTGGATCTGTTCACGGATTATGTGTACAACGTGATGAAGATTGTCTTTATTTCCAATAAAAATTGGAGTTTTTTTTTTTAATTTTGTGGATACGGAGTTGTAAAAGATTTGTGTCTGGATTCTCTATTACAAAATTTGAAGTGAACAAGACTAAAGTCTAAAGTCTCGGTCTTTCAATGTGGCTTCAGGTCTTGCAAACAAGAAGACCGTGACCATCCAGCGAGCTGACAAGGAACAAGCTGTTGTCCTCGCCACCACCAAGACCAAGAAGCAGAACAAGCCTAAGGTCTCTGTCAACAAGTCTATCCTGAAGAAGGAATTCCCTAGGATGTCCAAGGCTGTTGCTAACCAGGTATGACTCAACTCTTTACTACTTTTGATGTTTGTATCTATCCTTGTTTTGCTTATAGGTTTGCACTTTTGTTATGTTTGTTACTGTCTTGGCTCTGATCTACAATTGGTCTTTATTTTCTTTACTTTACTTGTCAGCGAAGTGTTCATGTATAAAAATTGAACACTTCATTTTGGCTTCATTCAGTTAACCCGCTGTGATCTTCGAGCAGCTCTCAGTTATTTATGTTCTTCCGTTCTTCTCCACTGGAACTTTTAAGAGAATGAAAGACGAAGGAGACATGGTTTTATCAAGTGTCTTCGTTTGGATTATAGGAAAGATTCTACTTTGGTGATACTATACTCCATGCTTTGAAAGTTGTATACCATTTCTCAAGAACAGACTCCAAACTCTACCTGATTCTAATAACGTAAGTCTTTTCCCCTCTCGTTGTCACATTTCTTATCAGTTCCATTAGTTACAGGTCAATAAGTTTAAAGGACAATTTTTTCATGTAACACTATAGATTAAAATTCTGTCCAAGATTCAACTTTGATTGTTACTAATCTTCATTTGTTTCAGATATCTATTGCATTTCCGGATGATGGAGCATGGAAACGTTTCCAAAACCACTCCAACATTATCCAACGGTATTATACTTTCTAATAAAGGCGTACAGTGAACCATGTGCACCGTTTTAGTATATAGCCCACACTAGATTTAACTCCAAAAACAAGCTTTGCATGATCCTATCTTGAGCAAGAAATCTGTACATTAACCCGTCACACTTACCTAGAAATCGCATTTGTCATTCAGATTGTTTGCAAAAAAGTTAGAATAGGAGACAAACAAATAATGCGTATCAAAAAGGGAGACGTTGAAGGAAGGCACGTCGTGATTGTCGATTATTTGGTTCAGTCTGGTGGCACACTAAAATGCCAGGTGCAGGTATCATTTCTTTTTCTTTGTGTCATAGTAAAAAAATTTGTATCCGTCTTTTCGTGTTGCATGTGTTCTAGCGGAAGGTTGAGTTATTGCTGGATCACAGACTCGTGTGGATTGATTGTGAAAAGAGGTGATGAATAAACTTCCTTTTGAAGTTCTAAGCCTCGCTGTTCTATAGCTCATGTCGTTCAAGTTTGGGCTTATGTAATTTGAGTAGAAATCCAGCCGCAAGTAATTTTTTGGATTTGGATAACGTCAGTGTATACTCTCGATCGAAGCATTTCATTCAAGAGGTTGTTTTTTATTAAGAAAAATCGAATAATGTAATTATGCTTCATTTCACTTCTTTGTACTTGATTGGCAAGAAAAATCATTTGAAAATAAAGTTGTGGCAACCTTAAATTAGAAAAGAAAATCTAAAACCAACTCCAACTAGGTTCGCAATGGTTATTGTTTGCTTGTATTGGCATCACCACATATTAATCAAGATAAACTAAACTCTAATCTAAGCTGAAAACAAAAATTTTAAAATCCAAATCGAGTAAACTCTACTAATATCATTTACATTTCATAGCAAAGAAACTGAATTCGATTCTTCTAAGTTCCAAACTTAACTTAATACAAATTATATTCATCTAACTTCGTGATTAATAACGAAGCATAAAAATCATTAGAAAAAAACTCATCAAATGGTTAAAAAAACACAAAAAAAAAACCTAAAAGAAATCAGTAAAGATTAAAAGAAGATCTAACACGATGATTCGTAATTTACAAATTTCATATAACTCATGTTCCTAAGCTAAAGTTACCATATACTTTTTTATATTGAGTAAACAATTTGTAAGCTTTATTTATTATTAAAATAACATGAATCTTTTTCTTTTCTTTTGTCAACCAAAAAAAAAAAAAAATTCATGTTATTTTGATAAGAAATAAAGCTTACAAATTGTTTACTCAATATAAAATTTGTAACATATAAAACCACTTTGTGCTACGATATCCCGCGGCGTTTTTTACCTAGTAGTAGTAATTTAATTTTCAAATATCATGTTTTAATACGTTAAAAAAATCACATTTCATTAACCGTAATTAATGTAAAATAAATAAATGATTCTAGAAAAAAACAGTTTTAACAAAACAAAAAAATCTAAAAACCCAATTTTAATGAAACAGAGGGATAATGAAACGGAGAGTTTTTTTTTGTTTTTAATTTCTGGACATATCTCTTTTTTGTTGTAAGGTGTAAATTATTATTACTCAAATTGTCATAAAAAAATATGAAAGAGAAATGGAGATCCACCACGTACATCCAATATTGAATGCATCACCGCTTTTTGCGTTCTTCCACATATTTTCCGTTTATCCGTTTATTTTCCTATATCTTCATTAATTAAGCATTAACCATTTATTTCATTTGTCTACATATATTAATACATTATGCTTTCGCGTTTCCCTTAATCTCAATGTCTTGTCTAACCGGAGACTTGTGGCCCTGCGGAGTTTGCGCAGTGGAGAAAAGTAAACATTTATTTCATTTAACTACATGTATATAGTACTCTCTATTCTAATATAAGTGATGTTTAAAGTTTTTACACACAGATTAAAAATTTATTTACTTTGTATTTTTTTCATACTAAAAACATTATTTATTACTCATTTAAACACAATTCAACCAATAAAAAAACAATCTGCAAAATATAAATGGTCAAAAACAATAAAAAAAAGTATTTAATTTTGTATTGAAAACTGAAAACATCATTTATTTGAGAACAAAAAAAAACCCATTAAAACATAAGAACGGATAGAGTATATAGATTCTTTTATAAATGATGTTTAAAGTTTTTACAAGGAATCATTTAATTTTTGTTTTTTATATACTAAAACATTATTTATTATCCATTTAAACAATATTCAACCAATGATAAAATAATTTTCAGAATACAAATTGTCAAAACCAATAAAAAAATAGTTAATTTTGCATAGAAACTTGAAAACATCACTTATTTAAAAACAAAATAAAATACTAAAACATCATTTATTACGGAGGGAGTACTATCTTATTTAGTCTCACTACTCTATATATATAATGGACTATAGGCGTATAAATTCCGGTCTAGTAAAAACATGCCCATTAAACAAAGAGTAAAAGGCCGAAAAAGTAAAAGACAAAGGAGAAGTGAAACAACGAGCCGAAAGACACGCCGAAGTGACTTACGGTTCAAAGAGAATAAATGCCAAACTTATGGACAACCCCGAAATCAACCGAACACTCATTCAAACCAACGATTAAAGGCACTGAAGAAAAACGATAATCCACCGGATTAAATGCCATTAATGATGAATCAAACGGAGTAAATGACAATGTTAAACACGGATTCAAAATATAAAAACAAGAGCAAATGCAAGGAGAAATAACAACTTTTCTTCCTATGCAACAAACACTACACTTTTACACTTACAATTTTTTGTTCTTGTTCTTGTATAAACGCTCTTGGGGACGAAAATTTAAACTCATTTGCTCCTATTTCATTGTCTATATTCACTTTCAGTCCACTTCTTGTTTATTGCCAAAAAGCTATTCGATATTTTAATATTTAAAAATAAGTCAAAATCTTTCAAATATTATTATTTATAAATTTTGATTATTGTAATTCCAGCTACAACATATTTCATTTATAAATAGTATTTCATAAATATATATTCCGACAAAGTGTACTATGGTCCAATACTAACCTATAAATCATAGTTTATTATGTATAATTTTCTTTTCTTTTTTTGAACATTATATTATGTGTAATTTTCCCGAGAAGGAAAATCACAAAAATCTGTACTATACTTTAGGTTAATCAGTGGTTAGCGCTCTCCATCATATATTCGCCATATAAATAATGCATGTATGTGTATATAGTATACATTAATGTTATAATCTTAGTAAATAAAAATAATATACATTTATTGTGGGTATGGGAATGCATTAAAAGTGCTGAATATTATAAAATAGGTAATGGTACACTATTGGGGACGCTTGAGACTATAAATACAGCAATGTGATTCAAGCTGGTCACGCTCCTCTCTAACATCTTCCTCTTCATATATATAACATACATAAAAACATATATTATTGCCGCTATCCATGGCTTCTTCTTGCTTTTATGTGTATGTTTGCCTTCTCTTCTCTGACATCTTCCTCTGCATATATATAACATACATAAAAACATTATGTAGAGGAAAATGCATATACACGCAAATCTCTCAGGTGGAGTAGTAGAGAAGTAGTTGTAAAGCTCATGAGGGATAGCGCCATGTGACTCACCAATACTATATGTTTTGTATATAATACACTATTGGCGCTATCCATCCTGAGTTCCATGGCTTCTTCTTGCTTTTATGTGTATGCCTCTGCCTTCATTTCCAGTTTCGTTGAGCATGTATAAAAGAGAAGATGGTAACGGGTAAGGTATATCATTCGTGTGTAATTTCTTAGGCTTTTTTTTTTTTGATAAATCAGATTTATTCACAATATTTGTTCACATGTTATGTCAGAAATAATAAATGAATGACTAAAATTGAAATCGTATGCCAGTTAGGTTGAAAGTGAGAAAAAACACAGGTTGGGTACAGAAATTTGGATGTTAACTTGTTAAGCCAATTTGCCCAAAAAAAAAAAAAGAATACATGATTGGTAAAATAATAATAGATGGCCTTACAAAAATTTGGGTTTTACACATTTAAAGTCACCCACTTAGTTTTTTTATCTTCGTCAAGGTCACCCACTTAAATAATATATTGTTACAGGTTTAAAGGTAGTAAAGTTTGTACTGACTCGTAATTACAGCCACCCACCACTCTTCTTTATAACATCCGATTTTGTGTGTTGTGAATGTAACATCTTCTCCACCATGTGGTCGACGGAGCCAGCCAGCTATTGAACCGGTAAACATACACCGTTCCGAGGCGTGGTCCTTATCGAATTGAAAAAGGAAATCCAAGATTAGGATTCCTACCTAAATTGGTGGCTCCTTCTAAGAGAAGAACCCCTACTTTGTATATAACCTTTCACCTTTCTTTTAATTTTTTCTTTTTTTCTTCTAATTTAAAAAAAAAACTTGCACTTAACTTCCAATTGAAAGGTTATGTAGGCGACAAACATCAAAAAATCGTTTGATATCTCTTAAATACCCTACTTATCCACACGATGGACTGAAAACAAATAATTGGGAATATAAACAATGAAATTTCGAGTGAACCTTAAAAGTTGAATTTATGGAAATTTCATTTCAAAGAGCCAAAAAAAATCAGCAACTATAGGAGATATCAAACCGGTCAACTAGATCCAATTCAGACATTAACTACAAGATTCCAATTGGCTATTATCGTATCAATGCATAAGTACATCTAGAGTTTACGAGACACCCTCCTCTTTAGCCTCTGAAATCTAAACTGGACAATAAACTATTTATAAACCTAAAAAACGCCTCTTTAGTGATACTCATGAACTAGCTATAGCCTCAACGGGTAGTTAGCACTACGAATCATCAAGTTGGTCTTTAAATTTTCACTGCAAACTTCAGGTCCACGGATCAGACACAAGTGCCTAGCCGGCCCCCACTCCTTCCGTTTCTCATGGAACATATATGGTTCTATAAAAGAAAAAGTTGATAATAATAACTCTATGGATTGCATAGGGTAGTGTGTTTTCCTAAATCAATGCATATTACAAGATGAAACATATGACTGGTTTGTTTGTGTTGAACAGAGTCAAAAAAAAAAAAAAAAGGAAGAGACACAACAAAGGGAGTTCTGCTGTACTAAGGGGAAGTGAAAGATGAATGCACTCACCTGAAATCATCATGAACCCTACCTTACCCACCAATTTGCAATGCATTTTGGAGTTAATTATCCACTTCCTTCTATAAAACAAAAAAAAAAACAAAAATTTTCAAAAACACGAACCACACATGCATAAATCATAGATCCCCAAAGAAACAGAACAAAGCGAGAGGAGGAAAGTAAGGAGAAAAAAAGGGGGGTAATTTTGCTCAAAGTCAAAGTGAACAAAAAACCTACCTCTTTTTTTGTATCATCTCCAATATATGATGATTCATAGAACATTCCCCCCCATCAACGCAACATTTTACTAAAATCCCCCCCTCAACACACACAAACTCTTAGAACACATAACAGCTGATTCATTGATTACTCCTCTTTCTCTCAATATGGACGAGACCGGTTTCCCCCATGGTAGTTTCTGTCTGGCCCTGACCCATAGTTATCTCTTCTTCTGTCTCCCCCACCATAGCCACCCCCTCCTCCTCTACCGCCGCCACCTCTGAACCAACCACAAGTTATGCAAGGACCACATTATTACCAACTAATTAAAACCAGGTTAATGCTGAAGATGAAGTGACTCAAACACAACAAGGGCGAGTCTTATAAAAGCATGGAAGGCCAACTGAGCAAGTAACTTATATAGGGAATTAAGCATGATCAAATGAATCCCTCTGCACAAACCAAAATGCAGCCACAGCTAAAAGCTACAAGATATGTTTAACTACGTAGATAATTTCTATGGAAAACAACTTAGACCTAAGGCAAAGTTTGATGGCTAAAAAAAATCGTACCATTTCGGTCATACGCAGATGAGTATACCACCTAGGTCCCAAACAGGCCCATACAGTTTTCAGAGACAAGTACGCATAGCAAAAAAACATATTTCCAACCAACATTATACAGACTAAAGCCTAAAACAAAAAGAGGACAGAAACCTATAAGATGGAGTACTAAGGGTGGCAGCTAAATGGTCACGAAAAAGAAAATGTAGAGTACTGATGGAGAATAAGGACAGCTACCTCTGGTCAAACGCAGGAGCACGGGGCGCAGACTTCTCTGCCATCGCTACACCAATCTTGTTCCCCCTCATTTCATAGTCTACAAAACAATCCACCATCGTCCATTAGAAAGAGCTAATAGGTGATTTCATATACTAGACAACAATTCAAGGGTACATACTGTTGAAAAAGCCGCCTGCAGAGTGTGCGGCACTAGGATCTTCATAAGTCAGACAGGCATCACCTTTATTTTTTCCCTTCTCATCAGTGTATATCTTGATGTTATAGGGCCACTGATCTTTGTAACCCCGCTTCTGCTTCATTCTTCCAATCTATTATAGATCCAACATGAAGCACACTCCCAGTCAGCACACCAATAAACAAATACAGAAACAAGAATCCATAGCAAGGGAAAAGCTTATTCAAACAGGTAAAAACACAACAGAAGTAAAAGACCAGTGTTATTACTTGGCCAATGCCACCAAAGAGATCCTTGAGTTCATCAGTGGTCACATCCAGAGGTAAATTAGTGATGTATATTCTGGGATTATCACAAGTATCATCACAATCCGCATTGCACTGCTTGACTTTTTCGGCACCTGCATCTCCATAACTAGCTTCCTGGCGTCGAGGAGCACTACCACCATCATAGCCGCCACCTCTACCACCCCGACCACCAGTGCTAGGTGCATCACCGCCATAACCCCCTGTAGGACCACCATATGACGGGGGCCCACCAGCATAGCTTGAAGGTGGGGGAACTGCTTCCATTCCATACCCCGAGGGTGGAGGGTAACTGCCAGAACCATCGTAGGATGGAATCGCTGCAGCAGGAGGTGGAGGAGGAGCCTGGCCATAAGAACCATTATCCCTATGTTGACTATTACTACCATAAGAGCCACCACCGCTCCTACTGCCACCATCATATCTACTACTCTCATAGCTCCTACCACTATCACTTCTACCTCCACGACCACCCCCACGATCACTGGCACCTCCACCTCGGCTATACCCACCACTTCCTCGATCACCAGTTCCAGAAGAAGCAGGTGCACCACACTTGTTACATTCAAGTCTCCTAGCAAAGTTCACGTTCCCACAACTATATACAAACAGTTTCAAGGGTAAACTACTTCAAAACATGCTTCCAGAAAGGAAATTCAACACACAATCGAATTTCATTACACAGGCAGAAAGAATGGATTCCAGATAAACTAAAGAATAATGCAATCATTACCTAGGGTTAGGGCAACGCCAATCTCCATCTCTGCCACCACCATCTCTGCCACCACCACCTCTGCCGCCGCCGCCTCCTCCTTGATATCCACCACCGCCACCGCCTGAATCAAATCAAATCATTAACAGGTGCTGAGAAAGTAAAGATTCAACAAAAGAAACTAAGCAAGGATTGGAGAAATCTAAAGATTCGCAAGGACAAATCCGTCAGATCTGGAACAATCTAAATTACTTACCTCGATTTCCTCTACCGCCGCCACCGTAACCACCGCGTCCGCCGTATCCACCTCCGCCAGACGCACCGCGTCCTCCATATCCAGCATCACCGCCTCCATAACCTCCGCCTCCGCCGTATCCATCACCACCGTACGAAGGAATAGGCGCACCTCCGCCGCCGTCTTGATTGTACATCCCAGCCATGACCTAGGGTTTGCGATAGACAATAGACCAAACTCTTACAGCTAATTGTGAGCCTTCTCTCTAGAAGAAAAAAAGTTGTCGCGTGCTGCTATTTATATATCTCTCGCGAAATAGAGGACCAACATAACTCTCTTTTAATTGCATACATCTTAAATTCTTTTTTTTTTTGTTCGAAACATCTTAAATTCTTAATATCTTATCTTTTTACTGACCAGTTTCCAAAACAACTGGACTTGCTTTTTTATCATACCAAACGACGCCGTTTCCAAGGCCCATAATCATCTAGCCTTATAGAAACCCAGCCCAATAACAGGTTTAATATGGCTATTTGTTGAGTGAATTGGAGAATTTCACTAGTACATCAAAATCCTCAAGCCCTCAATGGAGAGGCAAAATCCAAAATTTGTGTAACTACAACTTCAACTTCAACCGAGTCCAGACAGTAGGAAGAATAGGAGGAGAGACCATCTCTGAAAGAAAATAGGAATGTGAGAAGATGAATGAGAAGTGTCAAGTTGAATCCAGAACCTGCAATTATCCTCAGAAGGATCAACGGTAGTGATCAAACCAAGCCCACCAAAGTCACAGCTTTCTGCTCTGTGATCGTTTTGCTGATACAAGCTATTGAACGCATATGACACATTGCCTGGCCATCCGATGCCTGAACACAACCCACCGGGAAGTATTGAGGTGCAGTCAGAAACAGAACATGCCTCTAACGCTTTTGCTGACGCGTTTGACAAGTCCCTGTTATTGTTCACGACACACCACTTAGGAGAAAGGTATTGAACGTTCTGCGCGTTAACCAGTTTCTTTGAGTTATGGTTGAAACCGAAACTGTATTTGGCTTGACCATCGAATGTGAACACTCCCCAGTGCCTCTCAAAGTTCCCAAAAGACACGCTTCTCTGATCCTCGTCCAAGAGGCTATCAATGTAGGTTTCAACTGGAGGGCGCAGCATAGAACCCGTCTTTTTCTCCAAATGACCCACCAGTCCTTTCAAGAACGCCTCAGCAGTTGGTGATGTGGCATTGGCTGCTCCATCAGTAGGCCAACCGATCTTTGACACGACGATATCCATCCCTGGGAACCCAATACTGGACAATGCAGAGACAAGTGTGTCGTAGCTCATATCAAAGCTGTTTCTGTAGGTTTTACGGCCGTCTTTGTGAGCTTGTGCACTTTCTTTGAAAAGGCTAAAGTCGAGGGAGAAGTTCTTGTTCTGGTGAAAGCTTAGAAAAGGAGAGATTGTCACAAAGAAGGGAGAGTGGTGCTTTGTAAGAAAGGAGAGGAGTTCGATCATTGTCTTGTTGAGATCAGCCCTGAAGTGTCCTGAAGAAGGTCGACCGGATTCAGAAAGAAAGGAATCAAAGCTGGAGGGGACTACGACCTTCACTTCACTTGCCAAGCTCGCCTTAGCTAAAGCATTTTGGATGTTCATAGCTGCTCCGATGACAAAAGGCCTATACTGATTGCCATAGCTCTGTAGAAATGGTTCATCTCCAACTGCTACGTACCTGCAAACCAATCCAAGTGAGGAACCCTCCATAAGCGCTGGATTTTAAACCATAATCTGATGATAAGTCCACAATAAGAAGAAGATTGGCAATGAAAGAAATCGAAGTGAGCAATTTCTATGTGTGAGTTTGATAAACACACAACAAGATTGTCATTTACACAAAGTGTTTCTCAGTGTGAGTTTCGAAACATTTATGAGGTCGTTTGTGCAGCTCTCTTTAATTTCTCTCTGCTCAAAAAGTAGAGGAGAAGAGGAGCATCAAGCATATGTCCTTCTGAAACCAAACAAACATTGAATTAAAGAGTTATCCGTTTCCTGTCCGTTTGCGACTATGATTTTCAACACTATCGTTGCACGGCCGCAAATGAAGCTAAAAGATTACTAACTCTAATAAAATCCCAGAAGATACAAAGCAATCATGGGAAACTGGTCTAAAAAGGAAATTTCCCAGCTTGAAAACACCAATTCTAGCTATATCTTACCAAATTTGTGGAAAAAAATTATAACAAAAGGGTAGCTATTTGGAAAAAAGCGGAAGAGAAGGAGAAAGAAGATACTCGATTCGAACTCTGTTTCCGCCGTCGAAGTAACGAGTGACATTGTCATGGACCCAGCTCTCTGCTACTTTTCTGGATGCATTCAAGCTCTTGATCATGGAATTAGGGATTCCGACAGTGACACCGATATTGGAAACAGAGAGCGCTCGGAGAACTTTTGGGTCGGCATCGAAGAGCTTCACTTTGGCAATGCCATTGGATTTCAAAAGCTCTACAACCTTGGAAGGCGGAAGAGGGTGCGAAGCATCTGTTCCCCAGTTCACGCCAACCGCTCCGGCGGTGAATCTCGTCAGGCTCAACTCCGCCGTGACGGCGAGGAGGAGAAGAAACAGCCGACGAGCCATCACTTCAGTGAAGCTCCTCGATTGGCGATAATGTCGGGCCAAGAAGTTCCATGTTAAAAGAAATAGGACTACGTGCCGTTTTATGACTGAGCCAGTCCACTTAACCCTGCTATTTATCTACCAAAATGGCATGAGGTTTAGTTAATGGGCTTTACAAAGTACTACTTGGGCTTTAATTTTCATCAGCAGCCATTATTAATCACCCATAAACGAATTATCTCGCGTTTTTTTTTTTTACACCAGTTTCGCGTTATTCCGAAGTGGCCACGTGGTATGACTCGATTCTCGAGTGTCAGACAGGCGAAGAGAGAGAGAGAGAGAGAGAGAGTGTGTCTGAAAGAGGAGGAAGCGTCTGAAACTGAGAGAGAGCTAATAAATCTAAATCATCAATGTCGACGGAACGAGAAGTAGTTTGCGTCACCGGCGGCAGTGGCTGCATCGGCTCGTGTCTCGTCCATCTGCTCCTCCAACGCGGCTACTCCGTCCACGCCACCGTGAAAAACCTCCGTAATCTTTACGAATTCCTCTCGTCGATTACGCCTCCGGTAACCGTACCTCCGCCTAATTGTCATGGATTTTGTTAAATATGTGTTGCAGAGGATGAAAAAGAGACGAAACATCTGGAAGCTCTCGAAGGTGCGGCCACGCGCCTCCATCTATTCGAGATGGATCTCCTGCAATACGACACTGTTTCCGCCGCCGTCAACGGATGTGCCGGCGTATTCCACCTTGCATCGCCCTGTACCGTCGACGAAGTCGAAGATCCCCAGGTTCTTTACCCACTCCCAAATCTTAGCTTTAAATGGACCGATGATGTTGGAAAATATTCAGAGAACTTCAATAAATAAGAGGAGAAATGAAACTGAAATTGCTCAATTGATTTAAGATGCTCAAATTGTTCAAGTACAGAAAGATCAATATATATAGAAGAAGAAGAAACTACCCATGAACCCACGATAAGAAAACCCCAAATTAAAACAACCTAATTAATGTAAAAACTACCCACGATTCCTAAAACCATAAACCCATAAATTCCTAAAATCTAGATTTAATTTTGAATCAGTCAACAGATGATTAGTAGTTCACTTCATATATATATATATATGTGTTCACAGAATCAATTACTTGACCCGGCGGTTAAGGGGACCATAAATGTACTGACGGCGGCGAAAGAAGCCGGCGTTAGGAGGGTTGTGGTGACGTCATCCGTATCGGCGATAACCCCAAGCCCCAACTGGCCTGCCGATAAGATCAAGAACGAGGAATGTTGGGCTGACCAAGAGTACTGCAACCAAAATGGAGTACGTCTCTCTAATTAAGATGTACTGATTTACATATTTCTTGATTATATTGTAGATAATGTAAATTTCTTTGAAATGAGTGTGGTTCTTGTGGTTGGGTAGTTGTGGTATCCACTGTCGAAGATGCTTGCTGAGAAGGCAGCTTGGGAGTTTGCAGAGGAGAAGGGATTGGATGTGGTTGTGGTGAATCCAGGCACTGTCATGGGTCCTGTCATTCCTCCAAACATTAACGCTAGCATGCTCATGCTTCTACGCCTTCTTCAGGGTATTCTCTTTAATTCTATCCAACTATATATCACATATTTGAATCGGTCTGAGAGTGACAAGTCTCTTTTTTTCCAATGATGCACAGGGTGCACAGAGACATACGAGAACTTCTTCATGGGGTTGGTGCATTTCAAGGACGTGGCCTTAGCCCATATTCTTGTCTACGAGAACCCATCTGCAAAAGGAAGGCACTTGTGCGTCGAGGCCATCTCTCACTACGGTGACTTTGTAGCCAAAGTAGCTGACCTCTATCCCAATTACAATGTCCCCAAGTAAGTCACGAACTCTCTTTCAAACACTCGTTTATATTCTATATCCATAGCTTTCAATAACCTGCACTCGAAACTCTGTCTTAGGTTACCGAGAGAGACTCAACCGGGTTTACTCCGAGCCAAGAACGCTGCAACGAAGCTGATGGAATTGGGGTTAGAGTTCAGTTGCATGGACGAAATCATCAAGGAAGGTGTGGAGAGTCTTAAAAGCAAAGGACTTATCTCGTAACTCATTTGCTTTAATTGAGCAATGAACAAAGTCTGGAGGCAGCAGAATCATGTCATATAATATAAGATTTTGCAATATATAATGAATAAGTTAGACATTGTTATGGTGATTCAACTAATTTTATTATCGTGTGTGAAATGTGAATAGTTCAGCTCTGAGATTCTTAAAACATAAGAGAACTGGCTCTCTGTTTGTCGCTGTTGTAAGCGCTTTGTTTTGTCTATATTAATTTCTTGTTGCCGTTTAAATGAATTGTCGATATGTCCGAGCGGTTAAGGAGATTGACTCGAAATCAATTGGGCTCTGCCCGCGCAGGTTCGAATCCTGCTGTCGACGTTTCCTTTTGCTATTTTTTTATTTACCAATTTTCTTCTATTTCCAAATACACAAGTCTGTCCATAACGGGCATACCTAATTACCTACCTCAGTTTGTAATGTGATTTTTTTTTTTTTTTTTTTATAACCTAGGCTATCCGGTCGACATCATATTAGAGAGACGAGGATTGGTTACCTCATGCCAAACAAAAAAGACTTGACGTCTTCCGACTATTGCCTAGAGTGAGTGGGCCCAATTGACAAAACTTCCTCACGGATTTTTTACTGGACCGAAACCCAGTGTCAACTTCCCATATGATCGTGACAAATGTTTCAAATGCCAGCGTAAAGAGTAAGAATCGAACATGGATTCTGAGTGGAACAACCCCACCTCCCATGCTACCACTCGATCACGCCCATGTGGATTGTGATTTTTGTTTTCCTCGCACAATTGATCAGTCTTCTCATTTTTTATTTGTTTCAATTTGATTCCAGTCTACTCAGTTTATCAGTCTACTCATATATATTTAGCACATCATTATTATTTATTTATTTATTTCGAAACACAGCATTATTTTTGCTATTCTATGATGTTTATTGAATTTTAAATGATTATTATATAGTTTTATTTCTGGCTAAAAGATTATATCGTTTTCTTATTTTCTATTATAATTTTAATCAACTATCAACTATAATAGTTTTATTTCTCCCAAAAAAAAAAAAAAAAAACTATAATAGTTTTCAAAACTAGTCTCTCTTTTTTTCTTCAAAGAAATGGGAAAATTTCAACATGCATTGTCAAAATTTCAGTCTACCATCTTACTTATATGCACGTTCCAAAGCACTAGCCCTCAATCTGAAGATCAACGTAATCAATAATCATCTCTACTATTCATATAGTTATATAATTAGCTACCTGTTTTTTTTTTTTGTGGTGTTAAGAAAGTGGTTTGAGATTGAGATTTATGAAATGATGAAGATTTGTATATTAATTACCAAGAGAATTAATGCTAGGTTGGCCACTAGTCCTTTTCAAATTATTAAGACCACCCACTATTATTTTTTTAATTTTGCTATTTCTAAGATAAATAGATCTTGAGCTTGTAACATCATTCCTCTTTTGTTATCATGTTTCTGTTAACAAGTATATACCGTTTATATAGCCATATAGGCTAGATATTAATGTACTCACACCTAATCTTTTATTTCTCATGTAAATTCCATGAAAGCTGAAAAAACAATAGTCCGCATTTCTATGCCTATCAAATGTAAATAGTTTTCTGAATCAAATCAAATGAAGGGAAGTCAAATATTTTCAAGTCGTTGAGTTTGTAAAGAAGAAAATAAAATAAAGTGAGTTACAAGATGATGATGATCATCATCATCAAAGCTTTAAAAAGAAAGCACCCGAATATTTGTGATTTATGAGAGAAATCACAACTCACGTGAGACCCGAGACTTCGCATGTGCACACATCACAATTATACACTTTTCGTACTGATCAACCAATCACGGTGAAAAATAAGTGATCATTGTAAATAACTAAAAGCATATAATAAGATCTTGTTAATAATCGGTGATCTGTTTTTCACAAATAGTATTTCGTTGTTACATTATTAATTTTTGTTATTTTTAAGCATTTTTAACATTATGGGTAAATTTTTTATAAGTTTAATGGCCACATTTTTTTATAGGCTTTAAGTCACTAAAAAGTTCGGGACGGCATTGGTTGCAGCAGTAACGACCAAACCAGCAGCACCACCACTTCCTCCGGCGTTGTCTCCATCACCGGCGGTTAGAGTTGCCGTGGATGTAGGAGGCCGTTTCCGCTTTTTCTTGTCGTAGGGAATCCCTCGAGCCTTAGCCTGAGATTCACGGACTTCCTTAAGATAAATCCTAACGGCCTTGGCAGCGAAAGGGTTTGATTCGGGAAGACCACCGCCGATTTCCTCGAACGCAGCCCTGAGACGACCGATGAGAGCGTCCAGGCTTCCCCAAGCTTGCCTGAGAGGGCAGGTGCACTGAGCCGGTGGGTTAGGCTCTCCGAAGAACGGACAAGCCACAACGTGGACTTTGGTCTTACCGAACTGGTCGAGGTACTTAAGGAACTCGATGACGTGTGCGCCACTGCAACGAGACAGACTCAGAGGTGGCTTGTGGTTCTTTAGATACTGAAGGAAAGTGTTCCAGTCTCGTCTCTTCTGCGACTCGTAACGGCTTGGGGAGGAGGAGGAAATCGCGTCTGCCTTCGCTGCGGTTTCTCCTTCCATCTATGATCCTAAGTCAGGACGGTTTTAGATATTAGGCTTCTTGATTTTGTTTGCGAGTCTATACGTGTGTGTGTGTGTGTGTGTGGGTCGTGTGCTTGAGAGTGAGAAGAGAGACAGAGAGAGAGGAACAGTTTTATGTTCAGTCACAACCCACAAGTCACAAGGAACAAGTTGGATTTGATTATTCATATTGTAGTTTCTCACCTTTATTTACGTCCCATCATCATATATCTTTCTCTCGGAACCAGAAAAATAAAATAAAAAGAGAAAATGGAAATTGAGATAATTGATATTACCCACTGTGGTGGTTTAGCTTTCACTTTGATTCCTCTAAAATGATTTAGTTTTTTTTATGGGTCGACTTGTTAAATAAGGAATCACATCTATTTTATATTTGGACTAAGAAAACAAATGAATATTTGGATTAAGGAATCACATCTTTTATATTTTGGATTAAGAATACAAATGAGTACAAGTGTCGGCAAAACTTAAGGATTTAGGCTTATAAGTTATAAGTATAATACTAGCAATTTACAAGATTATAGTCTTTGGAATGGGTGTCCGTTTAGATGTTTGTTTAAATATCATATATACGACATACATGTTGCGTGTTTTTTTTTTTTTTTTTTTTTTAACTAGACATGTTGCGTGTTCATCTAAAAACTAAAACAAATTGATAATAAAGAGATTTACATATAAGTGTATGTCCCTAAATCTTAGTTATATAATCTCACATCAAAAAATTTAAACTTACGTCATTTCCACACACAAAAAAGCAAAGTAATTATTAATATAGCATACTACATATTTTGTTCACATATATTTCATCACTTACGTTGAAAAAAGTTATGTAATGATTTTCGAAATTGACATTTCTAATGTGCACCCAAAAAAAATTAACATATAATTAAATGATATTAATCACGGCGTTAAGAGATTACGTATTAATCTTGCGTATATACTTATATAGTTATATCTCACACAATCATTTTCAAATTTTTGACATTTCAAAAAAAAAAAAAATAGCAAAGTAATTATTCATATAACATACATGTTTTGCTCACGTATATTTCATCACTTACATTGAAAAAGGTTATTTATGTAATTACGAAATTGACTTTTCTAATGTGCACCCAAAATATTAACATATGAATGATAATAATCACGGCGTTAAGGACATCTTTTTACGTTCATATGTTTTAGGCGAGTTAAGTTAACGACGTTAAGGTGACTACCATTCAAAAGCTCTATATATAGTCGATACCTCCCGTGATTCATTTGATTTAATCGTTTAGTATATAACTTTATATATCTTGTTGATACATCAAATCATATCAATAGATCGTCGGTCCAATACTTATTCTAATATAGGAAATGCAACTTTTGTCCCTTTATTCAGTTTCATTGGAAACTATTGAATTTCTTTATCATGTTCACTCATCGAAGTTAATAGTTCGCTGATTAGTAGTTGTTGGTATCAAATGTTGTAACTAAATGTGCATGCTGCTTAATTAGTGCTTTATTGACGACATAGATAATTTTTTGTTTTTATTTATTTATAAAGGGTATGATTCCTCGTTTTCGTTGTGTCTTAATCTGAAGAATATCAATTTTAACACTCGATTATACACTTATTAACAAATAACAGTTAAAGCCCATAATAAATGGATCACCAACTAGTCAACTAGAAAGACTCAAGTCTGAATGATAACCATATAAATCCTGATCGCTGATTAAATTCTCAATTAGACATTCTTGTATATAAATATAACTTGTTGGAGTTAATAAGAAAGCGTGGAAGACAATTATACAATGTCCATAATTTGAGGAAATTTGAGGAAATCATGGAATCGCAATATGAATTGGCTCAATCATAATATATATGCAAGGACTTATAGTCTTATAGAGATGGACTTTGATAAAATAGAAAGAAAAAAATGAAAAAGAGAAGAAATGGCGATGAGTTGGTAGTGGGTCAAGAACCAATGAAGAAATGTATTGGCCATTAATTTCTAAATAGTCTAACCCACGCAATTTCATCACTGATCGATCACTCGCCATTTACTCAACATTCATTATTATGTTTAGTGCTTAGTCTAATACCTATAAGGTCACGCCTTTCACTAATACTATATTCTATACTCATGCATCCACGAATATAAAGTTTTTTTAATATATAAAATGTGAAATAAAGAATAAAAACTAATTTAAGTGTTGTTAATTCAAATATGTTTAATTTATAATAAATTTAATAAATGTTTGGCCTGTAAACGAAGGATTGTTTGGAAACAAGTTTTAAAATTCATTCTGTTTTAATAGTACATATGTATACGACCTATAATACTAATTATATTATTTCTTATGTTAATGACCAAAAAGATTATGACCATTTTTTCCTCTTCATCTATACATGTGTACAATAGCTGAAAGAAATATATATATATCATCCATCCAAATTTAAGACATCCGATCAAAAAATGGAGCGATATGATTCGATCATCTTTGATGTGTATGGCCAACCAAAGATATAAATGGCGCACATTAATTTTTATATTAGGATGGAGAGAGGCATGATTATTATTTATTTATCAGGATCATGCCAAACATGGCAATCATTTTAATTAAAGTACCCTACCACAAAACTGTTCATTCTTCATCATTTTATTTTATTTTATTCATCCAATCATCAGATTTAGAAACAAGAATATAAACGTCACCCCTACCAATATATATCATCAGTTTAATAAACAAATAGATTTAATTCACCATCGTAGTTGCATAGCATGACTTGTTTTCTTCTAAATCTCATTTGAACCTACAACACAATCATACATTTCATAATGGCGTACCATAATAAGGTCTCATCCGCTGTCAAAAAAAAAAAAAAAATCAAGACAAACGTAATTCAGTTTGTTTGTATAGCTTAATAAAATACATTATCTTCTTCCTTTTGCAGTTTCGCGCAAATAATTTGAAAGACCACTCAATCTAATTAATGCTTCTAGAAAGATATAGCATCACATAATTGCACTTTACATTGCAAAAGTAACAAAACCAATCTTTTTTCGTCCTTTTAAATATTTGGTTGCGTATTTCGTCATTGCATGTACGTCATCTCGACTCCTTTGAGTCCATGTGATTGGAACTTCAGATAAAACAAAAATAGTAAAATCATATTAACAAATCGACAGTCTTTGAGACTTTGTCCCAAGAAAAACAAAAAATTCGTAGGGAAATTTCAGAAAAATCAAATTAAATCGATTAATGCAAAAATAGATCACCCATTCGCTTAATGTTATATAAATAATTAAACACATACATCTATGATTTATGTCCCTAGCGATTGTGGTCCAGTGGCGAGGAGACTTGGGAATGTGTGAACAACACTCCCTCAGGGTTCGACTCTCCGGACTTGGGCCAAAGGATTATTTGGGATGTCCGGATTTGGGCCAAAGGCTCAGACAACTTACATTGTGGTCAGTAATTAGTTATCTGACTACTCATGACATTAGTAGACATCATCAGTGCGTTTCTACCGGAACTGACGCCGATAGGATATATCAAAAAAAAAATTAAAAAAAATCTGTGATTTATGAGATAGCTTTATTTATCGTCTGAATTAATACACATCAAGCAAAAAATTACGCTTAGAAATTTATTTGTTCATTTGCTAATTTTTCTATTAGAAAACAAATGTGTTATATCGTACGGTTAAATCAAAACGAAGAAGAATCAATCGCAGGAAGTAACAGAGAGTGCAACGCGGAGATCGTTAGATGTTCCAGAGACGTACATTCGGTGTGTCTCGATTTCTTCTCTCCTCCGATCACTGGTGGCCGCCACGTCAGCGGCTGCCGCATAATGGATTCCGTTGTTGACATCGTCTCCGGTGGAGAAAATGATCTCCCTGAGAATGGGTTCGTGTCCGTTTAGAAGATTTCCCATACTCAACACTTTTCTCCATGACTGGTTCGCTGATGGCGGCGAGAACAGATTCGACACCACTTGTCTCTCTCTCAAACTCACTTCCTGTCTACCTACTTCCATCTCCTGTGTTTCAGTGACCAGACACGTTAGATCATCCAATTACAACATTCCCATTAGAGAGATTCTCGTTAGTGTAACGATGACTCACCGCCCTGCTTTTGTTCTCTTCGTCATTTGAGTTTATTCCCATCACTGGAACATAAATGCCGTAGAAGTCGCTGAATATAACTTGAGCAAGGCGTGATGCATCCAGGAACTTTCTGTGCAGAGACGCTGCAACCGTTACCAACTTCTCGACGTGTTCAAAGACCACGCAGAGACGTCTCAGGTCTTTGATGGTCTCTGCTCTATCCGGAAGATTGTTTCCTGCATCCAAATATCTGTTAATATAGAAACAAGAGGGCCACAACGAAGATTTGTATATTTAGGGAGAAAAACAAATATTACGTACGTTGTAGAGCCCCCCCCAAAGTAGATTTGGTGATGAGGTAGAGTTGCTCCAATTTAGAGGTCATTTGTCTCATGTCCCCAAAGTTTGTCTGGTTAAGAGTGTCGGCTGATCCTCTGAAGGCTGTACAGACCATTTGCTCAAGAAGCTGATGAGGCCGCACTGTTTCCAGGTAATGAAGAATCTGAGAAATTAGTCAACACAACGAGGTCAAACCTTACTCTAGCAAGAGGTTATCGAATAATCTCAAAAAGACACTCACCTTTTCTCCCTCTCGGTTTGGGTCTAGGAGGGGCTTTTGGTCATCAGCTGGCAAAGCGGGTGCATCGTTCCAACTTTTCCTCCAGAGGTTTCCTTGATCAGACATCCGTTGAGAAAGGCGGCCATGAGGAGGCCATTTATCCTTCGAGCCTTCAGTGATGGAGCCTGCCGATGGTTCAGCGGAGCTCTCCCAATCTCCAGGTGAATGCCATCTTATAAAGTCCTCAAACACAGCATTTGGGTTTGCTGCTTTGAATGCTGACATGTCTGAAATCATCTTCGTGAGATCAGAAAAATAAGAAAGAAGAAATGAAGTGTGAACTGTATGATAGTTGTCCGAAACCATATGCTCCTATTGTTCCCTTTCAATAGACTCAAACTTAGAAATAGATGACAGAGAAGTTTAATGAACAGTTCTTCTAAGTTATCTAGACAACAGAGAGAATTTTAAATCTCACCAGATAATAAGATGTCTTTCTCCAACTGGCCAGGAACGTTCTGAAATTCAAAGGGAAAAAAAGTTCATTTAATAGTCAAACAACGAAATGAACTAAAAAGAAGCCATCAATCATATTTCTTCTCTAATGTCTACATACAACACAAACATGTAGAAAAAACCCATATTATAGCAAGGAAACGCATCTACGCATTTGTTAAGAAACATTACGCTTATAGAAGCGTTCTTAGTAGATAACCAAACTCTATTCATTTCTACTGGGAAAGCAGTTGAGCTTACAAGGGAATCACCAAACGCCTCAACAGCCTGGAGTCTTTCTTCATGCATGTCTTCAGTCATAAGAGGTGGATCCTGTAATAACTCAGGAAATATGAGATTGTTAACAAGAAGATAGAAAACAGACGAGGTCAAGTCCAATACCAACCTGGGTAAATGGGGCATGGAGTCGCTGATGTGACTTCAGGAGCATCATGGTCCTCACTGGTCCAGCTGAACCCCTCCTGATGGCATCTGTTGGGCTTTGGTACACAGAATTTGTGCTTTCAGTCTTCTTCTCAAATCTGAGCCGATTAGATGTATCTTCTGCGATTGAACTGTATCCACACAAAAGTGATTTAAACACTTAGCCTTGGTCAAGATTTCCTCTCTATGAGCTTTAACATTCAATCAAGAGTAATCATCATTTAAAATGGAAATGGAAGACAAGAAGAAAGAGAATAATTACTTAATAATAATAATCAGGGTTTCATCAATTTAATAACAACGAGAACCTAAGAGCTCTCACTTGCTAAGTTCACCTGTCACGTTTCCTCTGCAGATCTGCTTCTGATGATGTATTTATTCGCTTGTCGACCTTGTGGTGTTCCTGAGGATTGATTCAAAGAAATGTTTCAAGCCAACAACAGAGAAGCAATGCAGTTAGGATCTACTACTGGATTTGTTGAAGGAGTTTGGAACTCCTACATCTATTATATTTGTATTTCGGTTGCATTTGTTAATTTAATAAAACACCTACGGGCAGCACATATTAACAAATGCACAAAATACAGAAAGCCTTAGCCAATCACCTCCATAGAAACAGAAGCGTCTGAACTGTCTTCACTTCCTATACAGTCTAGGAACTCTTCATTCATTTCACGCTTTTTTTCAATGCAAATTGCAAGCTGATCAACAAAGAAGAAATTGTTAGTATCTACAATAAACCTAACATTTCCGATTAAGGATATATGGGGGATCACCAGGTGCAACTTCTGGTAGATCAAACAAGTGGACAAATCAATAGAACCATCGACTGGCATTTTCGGCAACGGCTGTGACTCTTCCCAACACCAACGAACTTCACGGACAAACTCTATCCAGAGAGAGGCAATGGCTAGAGATGGGATGCAGAAAACAAAAGAAAAATACAATACGTTTATCAATCAAATAATTCCTTGCATTACGCCACTGGCAATTTAATCCATTTTGCCTATAATGATGAATGGCTGACCAAATGTGGCATGGTCTACCGACACGTACCACGGATATTGCAGTTGCCAAACCACAGTGAGTGCAAGCAGAATTGTGTAAAAAGAGATTCAATCGGTGCAGCCTTAAGAGCTCGAGAAAGCCTGTGTTCGCCTTTAGTAAAATCTGGGAGTTTAGATCCTGCGAGATTAGATAGGAAAAGGTGAAACAATACCACATAGCTGGATTCTAACGAATGTCTGGGACCTAAGGGGTAGATTTTCAAATGCTCCTGGCTGCAAATTTTAAAATTCATGGATAAAAATTTAGAAGGTTTCAAAGTGAATAATACTATATGGTAACTCGAATTCTTGACCCAGCAATGATAATCAATTTCAATGCTGTGTAACAGAAACACAAGCTTATATTTATGCTACCATAGACACAGGTCGTACACATGCATCTATGTCCACACATAATATAGTGGAAGAATACCCTCATGAAAGAGATCTTTAATCACCCGATCAAGAACTGTTGAGGGAGGTATGACTACTGAGGTCTTCAAATTTTCAGAGCCTGGATTTTCCCCTGCGAGAGATTTTAAAAAAACATTAGACAGTGGAAATGTCGGTAAAAGCTAATGCTGTAAGAATATACGAACATAAGGGAAACTAATCATATGCTATAACCTAATCCCTTGCTAGTGGAAGTTTCTACATGTGTTTGAAACATGAAAAAAATATAAGAGCATACAAAATTGCACAGACCTGACACGAAATCCTCCATAAACTGAGCTGTGAAGGACATATCCAATGCCTCAACCAAGCAAAGTAGTTGGGAAGAAAAATCAATTCTTTTCCCATGTGAAGGATCACCCCTGGTATAACAATATTTGTTATAAAACTGAAAGGGAAGAATAACACACCACAACACATAGAAACTACTATCCTACCCTAGAATGGGAAACTATGAGAAGCATTTCTTACAGATATGGTGAGAGGATTGGGTGTAAAATCCACTTCTCAGCTTCATGGGGTGAAGCATTTTCAAGTTCAGCCATCTCAAGCGTGTTTTCTACAGTCATGTCAGCCCATGTGACCACCAATTCGAATCCTGTCCATATCAGCCACAATGTTAGATAATGAATTCCTTGAATCACATATACCAACAGCAAAGACCAGCCTATGCTTGACGAACGATACAGGATTGTAATCACACATCTATTATATCTTTGTGTGTGCTGAAATACAGAGATGTATAAAGACCAGCTAGTAAATTAGATAACATGTGTTGTACAATCACAGAAAAACACACATCTTTAACTAATCTGTACGACAGAGATGTAAAATACAAATTTAAAAAGTACCGTATTGTGTTAGACTAAAGTCCAAAAAGGAGATTTTTTTCATACGGATGTACCTCTAAGTGGATCTTCGGCAGAGTACCACTCACTCCAAGGACAATCATCGTCCCAGTGCAATTTGTTACGTGACTCAGAACCATAGTGTTCTGCAGTGTCTGTTTTATCACCCATAAGTTCATCCATATCATTTTCCTCATCCTCCTCGTCATATGGGAAGGTCTGGTATGTTAGCCTCATCATAAAATGGACTTTGAAATTATGCATTGAGAAGTCCACACCTGAATAAACCTTCAAATAATAAACCGTTTTCGATAAATATAATATCTAGCAAAACAATTTAATCGCGAGACAGAATAAGCCAAGTTGGACCGGATCTCAAGTCAAGATAAAAAAATGCCCCTTCTAATATCAAGCTTGAAACATTTTGTATAAAGAACTTAAGAACAACTAAATTGAAAAACCAGCTTTTCATCAGTAGTGGCTTATGTTTGGTAAGTTTCAAGTCCGCTTTGATGAGCAATTACCATACTAATGAACATAACTAAGTAGGAGCCACGAAGACTTACAAACTTAGAAACAAACAACTCATATAGTCCTTCCAGGTGCATGAGTTTCACAGGGACTTGACTATTAATACGATCTGCTTCAAATCTTCTAGTAAAAACAGTGCCCATATTCTGGATTCCAATATATGCTTTGCGTGAAGGGTCATGCACAGGGACAAAGGCTGGCCACAAGCTGCAACCAAAGTCGTATAAAAATTATTGAATAACTCAGCCAAATATGCACCTCGTTGTTATCTCCTTAGCAAAGATCCTCAGGGATACACATTTCTATCGACTTTGATTTCCAAGACTTCGGAGTAGTTGGTAGGCGATTTGAGAAACAGTGTATTGTAAGAGTTACACTTGACGATGCTAAAGCTAAAATGGTGTTACTGGCTAAGACATTGTACCTGGCACAGTTAGACAAAGCAATAGCAACCGAACTCAGAAGCTTGCTAGACTCTGGTGTATCAAGAAGCACCCCACTGGCACTTTGTGGAGCAATCAACTAGAAGATGCAAGAATAATAATCAAATATTGAATATGTAGAAGGGCAGGAACCATTTCAAGTAAAAATTGTAGAATTTAAAGCGTACCAGAAAATCCTTCACCCCAAAGCAAAGCTGGAGATCATGTGAATTACTGTTCCAATTACCAATTCCAGCTGCATCAGTCAGATACCAAATCATGAAACAGAAAATGCAGTTTCTCAAAAATAAAGCGTATTACCCTGAAATTAGATACCTTGTTGGCTACCATTATTGTCAATTTGAAAGTAGAACTCCATGCAATAGCTCTTTGCGACATTTTTCAGGTCATATTTGACCTTAAACAGATTCTTAGAATCCTCCATTGCAACAGCACCCTTTTCCTGCACTCACACGACGCAGGCAACGTAAGAGTTATAGCAGATAACGAAACTAAAGTAGATTTCACAATAAACGTCCAAGTCCATCTTTGTACATCAGAAAGTCCCATTTGCACCTATAGAACTCGATCGGAAATGGATGAAATAATTAGGAAACGCAAACGTACCACCAGGTTTTTGGGACCATCGGCTAACCATTGACGACAAGTTGCTTCAATGTCTGAAATGAACCTAAAAAGCAACGGGATCACTGGTGACATTCCGCACGGCAAAGAACAACGCAGTATTGAATCCAAGCATTCAAATCGTGAAGATGAAATTACCTTTCCCAGGAAGAAGCTAGAGTAAAATCATCGAAATGTTGCACCTGCAAATTAATCTCTGATCCATGAATACCAAACGAACAGCAGAAGAGCACATGCAGAACAAGTTTAGGGGATAGCAACTGGCATACCTCTTCTTCCGCATCATCATCTTCTTCGAGAGGATTCGATCTGCTTGTAGAAGCCATATAAACTGGGGAGCGATTTTCTCCTTCTCTCTTCTTCTGGATGAGGAACTCTTGCAGATCCTCCGATCACACAGATGAAAAGATCCGCTTCGGGAAAGAACAACGACGATGGTAAAGTTACAGAAGACGGTACAATGAGAAGAAACGTCGTCGTTCGAGGCTGACTTGGGACTTTGACAAACGGTGATAACAAACGCGTGCCGTTTCGTTTGATTAGAAACGGAGTGCATTCTATCCTTTTAAGTTTTTCTTACCTGATCCGACGGTCACAAAAAGGCCAATACCAATGGGCCTAACAGTGGCCCATTACAAAACTTATTGTGCCACATTACAATTTCTATGCTCAAGTTGTCACAAAATCCAACCTCAGTTGTAAGGGAAAAAAAAAAAAAAAAAACTGAGTTGCAAGACTTCAGGAAAAATGGCCGATGCCTCGACAATTCCAACTGGTACTGATTCATACCCAAATAATTTTGGTGTGCAAATCCATATATGAACCCTTGAAAATTTAAATATCACAACACGTACAATTTTTTTCCAGCCAAAACGTGCATTGACCAAATTTCTGTTAGTCAACCCCGTTAAAACTTAAACGGAGATGAGTCAGATGACACATCGACATCCCCGTTGGAGCGAAAATACTAAACGACGTCGTTTTGAGTGAAATAAAAGTTTTTAAAAAAAATACAAAACGACATCGTTTTATATGCCAGAAAAATTCTTTGATTTTTGGAAAACCGATTCATGGCTCAATTACATCATCACCTTTGCTCGCCTGCTTCGTCTTCGCTGCCTTCTACCAGTATCTTGAGAATCGCCGCCTCCAATTCAAATCCCTTTCCTCCACCCGTCATCCTCCTCCGCCTCACTCTAGCGTATCCGCTCCTCTTAAGCTGCGTCGGTGCTGCTTTTCGGCGTCAACGCGATCAATTACTTGCTGATGCTGGCGGCTATGTCCTTTAACGGAGGCGTTTTCATCGCGATCGTCGTCGGATTAACCGTCGGGTACCTCATTTTCAAATATGGCAACGGCGATGCTGATGTGGCGGCGGAGAATCCATGCGCCTGTGCTTGATTGACATCGAAGGTGGGTTTCGTAAAAATCCCAAAGGTGTGGTTGTTGCTTGTAACTCGGTTAAAGTTTGTTGTTGTTGTGGATCTATTGAGAAGTGTTTATGTCTGTATAATTAGTTTTCCCGATCTAAAATGCGTTTCTGGGTTTGAAGATAATGTATACTATGTAAAATTGAATCACTGAAAGTTGCAAATTTGATCGTTTAAATCCTATGATTGAGCTTTAAAATCCCAGATTCGGCTGTTGCTGCAACCTGGAATTATACACAAATCTAATAATTTGTAATATGTAAAAGGAAGTCGCGATATGAATTTACTTTTTTCCTACATATAAAATGACATTGTTTTGTAATTTTTTTTTAATCTTTACTTCACTCAAAACGACGTCGTTTTACACTTCCGTTCCAACGGAGATACCGACGTGTCATCTGACTCACCTCCGTTTAAGTTTTAACGGGGTTGACTAACGGGAATTTGGTCAATACATGTTTTGGCCGAAAAAAAATTGTACGTGTTGTGATATTCAAATTTTCAGAGATTCGGTAGAATTTACACACTAAAATTACTCGGATACGAATCGTTACTGGTTAGAATTGTTGAGGCACGAATCAGCCGTTTTCCCCCAAAACTTTATATATGAATAGTAATCTTCTTTTATTGTCAAATCCTAATAATCGGAATTCTTTTCAGCTTTAATAATTTCGGAATATTTGTATTTATATGGATTGGTGATCATATAGGTAAACACAATTATGTTTGCAGGGACCACAATCCACAACTAAGACCCATTTAATTATCTGCAGTTTGAAATAATGATAAAAAAAAAGATTTAATTATCTGAAATAAATTAAATGAAAACATTTGTTATGTCCAAAAACATAACAAAATATAATTTGCGAAAACAATTAATAAATACGGGAGCGTAGTGGATCGAGGAGGAGACAGTGTGAGAAATCGTACTGCTTTACATAAATGAAGCCGTCCTCACTAACGCTAAACGAAGATGAAATCTAAAATCCCTTGAAATCTGAAGCACACTCCATTTTCATCTCTCCCGGCTCATAGTCATTGCCCACGACGACGACCTATAAATGGCTGCAGCTTTGGAGTGCTGGTCCAGCCGTGCCGGAGGTGGCGCTCCCGACGACGATCTGGTGGATCAGGTCCTCATGCGCACGCACGACAGGTCCGAGTCCCTTATTACGTCTCAACCTGAGACGACTTTGGAGGTTGAGGGATCCACGCCGCTTTTCGATCAGAGCACATCGGCTATGCAGAAGCGGTTTCAGCGTCTCAGCCGCAACGTCTCCGACGCGATTGCGTCCCTCAAAAACTCGCTCAATCTCGATTCCGCGCGGGACAACCAGAGCGTCGGCGTTAATCCGTTGCCTAAGACCCAAGTCGGCGGCGGCAGGAAGCTCCTGTGGGCTACTGTAGTGAGGAACCTCGCTAAGATGTATCCTGGCAGCCAGTTACCGGAGAAGCTCGTATCGAATCTCAAGAAGCATTACGATTCCTTGCCCTTCAGGTAAACCAGATTCACCACTTTCTTTCTATTTAGGGAGAGTTTAAAGATATTGTGCGAGTTTTCGCTGTGTACATACATTTTCCAAACTCCGAAGCAGATCAAGTTTAGCTGCTTAAGCAATGTTCTATTTCTCTCTCTCGGTTTCAGTAAATTATTAATATATTTTTGTATGTATGTTGCACTTATTTCCCACTATCGTATTTTAGTGTTCTCTGGCTGATAAACACTTCGAATCTGGATATATTGGTATATTTGGTAAATCATGGAGCAATCTAGGTAATTTGGTTTTGTGCTTGCTATTGATTTAACAGTTACAGTCAGGCTGGATTCGATATGAAAGAAGTCTTTCTACACGTAAAGTTGATAGAGCAAGCTTCTGGAGATGACAATCCTATGTTTATGATTCAAGAAGTGTCTGCTGAGGAAGCTCGGGGTTCACTCCTCAGACTTACATTCGCCTGTAACTCTTCTCTTTCATGGTCAACCATGTCAGGCGCTCTTGATGGTGCTTCGATTTGTTGCAAGAAGATACAAATCTTTGAGAAGAAGGGGTTGACTCTCGGGGTTGTTCTTCTTCTGGATCAATCTGGACAAGATAATTTTTTCAAAACCCGGGTAGAAAATGCCCTCAAGTGTGCAACCAGGAAGCCAAGACCGACTTCTGTTAAGCTTCCTTTTGGGCTTTGTGGCTGTCAAGAACAGAACGGCGGTGTTGGGGAACTTGGGGGTGTCGAAGAAGAGTCCATTCAGCATAGTAATAGGCTAGGGATAGAAAATTTGAATAGTATGATCCAACTTCAAATTCCACTTCCGAGTTCTTCATTTGCTGTATCAGTAGATGAATGGCAGACCATCCAATCAGGTGGCAATGAGATTGGCAAATGGCTATTGAATTCCGATAATTTTGAGTTTGGTGATCAGGTTGGACAAAATTCTTTCAAAGGAGTTTTCCGAGGAAAAAGGGTGGGAATCGAGAAACTAAAAGGCTGTGATAAGGGGAATTCATACGAGTTTGAGCTCCGAAAAGATTTCTTGGAGCTGATGACTTGTGGACACAAGAGCATTCTGCAATTTTATGGCGTTTGCATCGATGAGAACCACGGATTATGCGTTGTGACAAAACTGATGGAAGGCGGGTCACTCCATGAACTGATGTTAAAGAACAAGAAGCTTCAGATTAAGCAGATACTGCGAATTGCTATTGACATAGCTGAAGGGCTGAAGTTTGTGAATGATCATGGTGTTGCTTATAGGGACCTTAACAAACAAAAAATACTTCTAGATAAACATGGCAACGCCTGTTTGGGAGATATTGGAATAGTCACCGCTTGTAAGAACTTTGGTGAGGCCGTGGAGTACGAAACTGATGGCTATCAATGGCTTGCACCTGAGGTCTGTATTCTCTTACTCTTGTCTATGTTCAATAGATTACTTGAGAATTAAATTGTAAGCATCATCATACTTGCCATCTCCAGGTCGTTTCTTACCGCTAAGCCAAATGATACAGAAAATTAGGCACCTAAAAGCTTGCTCACGGAGTTCTCTGCTCCATTATCATAATTCTCGTAGAAACAAATTGCAGACCATATATGCATCATCTCTACTGTCCCCAAATGACCCACTGATTCTTGTTTTGTTTTTGTTCTTTTTGAACAAAACAAGTTTCCTTGCTTTTGGCCATATCTGCTTTAGCTTTTTCTGTTTGTCTGGGCAGTTATTGGATCGTCACTTTTGGATTCATATATCGTAGACAAGTGTGGATCTAATTAGGTTCTGTCTAATCTTCACAAAAGCAAATTAGACTAGCTTACACATCCAATTTAATCACTTCATTGATTAAGCATACCTAACTTTTTTTTGGTTATATGAGTTTATTCCAATTGCTTTGAACCACTGTATGTTACGCCTTTTAGCTTTGTCGAGCACACCTGCAATTGCAAATGGTCCACTGAACACGAAGTTACTTGATTTCATCTGATGAAACTTAATATTATGATTCTTTTTTCGTTATGACATGGTTGAAATCAGATAATAGCTGGTGACCCGGAGAACACAACAGAGACTTGGATGAGCAATGCTTATAGTTTTGGGATGGTACTGTGGGAGATGGTGACGGGAGAGGCGGCTTATGCGTCTTGCTCGCCCGTGCAGGCGGCTGTTGGGATTGCGGCTTGTGGCCTAAGACCGGAGATCCCAAAGGAATGCCCTCAAACCCTGAGAACTCTGATGATCAATTGCTGGAACAACTCCCCCACCAAACGCCCCAACTTCTCCGATATCCATTGCACGTTGCTCCGTGCCACTTCACGCTAAGTTTGGTTTTTATTTGGTAAGATCATATTGTACATTGAGATTGTAACACTGAAAAGTCGTAGTTATTTAGTATGTATTGATCATAATGGTGATATGAACTGTGTTGGAAACATATAAGGACATAAAGAGGAAGGGGTTCGTGTAGGTTTGGTTCGATACTTGTGTTGTGGCTAGCCTTGAGGACCCACCTCTTTTGTCTACTTTAGGCCGAAACTAATGCCTTAAATAGAAAAAAAATATCATCTCCCTAATCTTTCAGGCTTTCACTACTTACAATGACATTGTGGGGTGTAGTAAGAATAAACAGATTTTTGTTGTTGTTGCCACTTAAGGATAAACTGATTTACTAGTAAATATGACCCTACTACATTGCATATGAATGAGTAGAATGTAGAATGATACTACTTTTCTATCATTTATTTATCTCTCACCTTCTTTTTCATTTGGCCATAGATTCTTAGGATAATAGGTTTTGTAACAAATTAAAGAATAATCTATTTTCAATTTTAATTTATACCCGATGGGTTAAAAATCTGTCATATAGTAATTAAAATTACATGTTTGAGTAACTATAATATATTCTACCAGATAACGATGCGGATCGACCTAGAAATCCAAATAATTTGTTTGGTTTTGAAAATTAACCAATCTGAAATTACTTAAAACTATCAACAAATTTACATGAAATTATCCAAAACTCGAAGTACCAAAATTTGAATCCGTCTTTTACCTGATTTAGAAAGCGATTTTAAGTACCAAAATTACTTGTATTTTGTCCAATATTCGAATTACTCGACCTGTTATTTTAACGGTACATTTTTAAGTAATAATTTTCCGAAATACTTGTATATGCGGTTAAATGAAACTATTATCCGGGATCCGAGATTTGATCCGAAATCCGCTCCGAATTGCTCCGAAAATCCGGATATCCGAGGGGGTCGGATCCGGATAGTTAAATTATAAGGTCCGGATATCCGGATTCTTTAAATAAATTAAAAAATTATATTTTATTTATATATATAATTTAATTTTATCATAACATATTTTTTTTACAAAATATTACATAAAAGTTTAATTTTATCATTATTTTAATATTTTATTTTTATTTTTTTACAGTTCCGGATCTGGATCTGGATATCCGCGTATATCTTAATATATATGCGGATATCGGAAGTCCAGATATCCGGAAGCCCGTATACGGATCCGGATATGCCAAAATTTCTCAAAATTTCCTGGATATCCGATCCGATCCGCTCAAGCTGTTATCCAAACTTTATTTAAAATGGACAGCCTAGTTTTAGGTTCTTGACTACTCCTTGGCATTATTGAACTAACAAGTAGCAAAACGACATTAAACAAACAAATCAATAATTCGAAATCAAAGGCCAAGCCCAAAAATGAACAATCGAATCACTAATGCTTTGAACGATTTGGGTTGTTTGAGAAGCCCGTCATAAATCGAATCCATAGATAGGCCCACGGCCCATCAGTACAAATATAATACAAACACATTACACATGTATGTATACATTACACACACATGCATGTGTGAAAACGAACATAATTGAGAGCCATATTGGAATTGGGTATTCGGGGAAGAAGGAGACATTTCATCTTTATCTTTCGTCAAAGTGGTGACACGTGATGCTTTTCAGAATCCACCACTCCACGTGCCCTTTTTATTGCATCCTTCGATCCACAATTATTGATTTTTAACTAGATATTAACTTTTTTATGTGCCTTTTTGGTTCTCCCCCCATTTCTTTTCCAAATAAATCTTCAGTTTTAAAATATTTGTGTGTGCGTGTGGGTGTAATTTCGTAGGGGAAAACTTGATAAACAACCAAATTTGCCAAGAAAAATAAATAAGCTGGAGTATTAAATTGTGTGGTCATCAAAAGTTGTCAAAAGCGTTTTTCTTAGCAGTTAGCACTAAACTCTGTCTGTGTCTACAGATACCATTTAAATATTTTTTTTAAAATAATAGTATAACTTTGTTTCTACTTTTCAATGTTTTACAGTAATCATTTTGTTCGGTGGTCCCGCCTCACGTGATTATTCCTCTTTACTCTTACTTCTCTCTATCTTAATTTATCTGATATCTTTTTTTAACATTAAATTATTTATACGTACTCATTTATTTGAAATTTACATAGTAACTATTATTTGAGTAGTATAGTTTTTTTTTGTTAAACTTCATTGTATAGTTTTTTCGACATCAACAACGGATGATTATAAATCTAAAAGCATTACCATGTAACAATTAATTTTACAAACTAATAATTTCACCTAATTCAATTATTTTTTATATTGGTAGATGAATTCATTTCATATAACCGCAACAAATTTCATATAATTAATTACTTTACAATTTTATCCTATTAAAAACGCGAGATACAATACCTTTAATATAATATATTATGAGTAGTTTGTAAAAAAAAAATTTACACAATATAGATTATGGTATCGTAATTACCATTCAATTTTGTTGTCCCTCATATTATATTCGTCATGCCTACTTTTTGTGCTACCATCACGCAAACTGCAAGCTTAATTTATTTACATTTATATACATCCGTCAAATTTTCTTTGGCGACGCCTGTGAACATGCTTTTTTTGTTTTTTTACCTGAATTTTTTATTTTTTTTTAACTTATATATCACACCACTGTAACATTAAACACGAGAACCAAAAAAAAACTCAAAAGTTAAATATAAAATTAAACACTGTTAAATCATATATATATATATATATGCAAATTATTACAGATGTATTATACTATTATATGAACAAAAATCTCATTAACCATCGCCAGCTTCCTCTTTGACTTCTGCATATTTATAAACAAAATACAAAACGTTTACTGTAATTGATTTCACTTTGTTCTCCTTTCATATGTTGTGTTTTTGCTAAGAAATTAAGACGAAGATTGAACGACACCCTTACATTACTTTTTGTTGTCACCAAGAATCTTTATTATTCGATACTATTATCATACCATGCTGTTCAAAAAAAAAAAAAGTTCATGACGTCTATCCATTTCTAAGAAAAGATTATTGCCTACAAATACAAAGCAATTTAGGAAATGTAAAAACTAAAAAGTATCGATAGCTTAATAGTCAAATACAAACTTTACTTAAATTTGTTTTTCGTAATTCTAACAATTTCAGTCTTTTTAAAAACAAATCTTATTCCACAACTTATCTCGGAAGATTTGTTTAAGTTTCCTCGTTATTCCTTATTGCTTTTTTTTGTGTTGGTCAACAGTCTCCTCGTTATTACTAAAATGCAGAGATACTAACCTCACTTGTAAGTTGTAAACTAATATATGCTGACCAACAAAAAAAGAGAGTTATTATCAGATATTAATTCCTGATTTCTTTTAATATGTGTGATCAATCTTCACATTTTGGAAATGAAGAAAGCATTAAACAGAATACAACCTATAATTAGCATCTATTTTTTACCTAATTATAATTGGTAACGTTAAATCACCTGTTTTCATCACACAACCAATGTTTGTTCAACTCCTAAGCAAATGTTAGAGAAACAAAGGGAAAATAGGTACAAAAAAAAGAGAGAGAGATTAATAATCCCAATCCTCCAACCACTTTTTTAACCAGCCCTCTCTCTCTCTCTCTCTCTCTCTCTTTCTCTCTGCCCAAACTCCATTTCTCTGCAAATCCAATTCCACAGAAACCCTAATTTAGCCCCCCAAATATCAACTTCTCCGCCGTTCTACACCGTCAATGTGGCGGCCGTGGCGCAAATCGTCGGTTAAGATTCACGACACCTACTCTCCCACCGCCTCCTTCTCCTTCAAAGACATCCACCACCTCTGCACCGACGATTCATCTTCCTTCCCTTCTTCCCCTTCTCCTTCCCCCTCTCCTAAAAACGTTTCCAGAGTTTTTCACAGAGTCTGCGCAGCCAATTTAATCTTCCGATCCTGGCCAACTCGTCCATCAAATCAGCTCCTCCGCGCGGATTCCGAGCTTTCCAATCCACGGCGGAATCCGGAATCAGATTCGCGACAATCCAAGGCCGAACCAGATGTACGGATTTCGCTCCCTGGCGCGGAGAACAGCATCGTCGTCTACTTCACCAGCCTCCGCGTGGTCCGTCCCACGTTCGAGGACTGCCGAGCCGTCACAACGATCCTCCGTAGCTTTCCCGTACGAATCGACGAACGGGATCTCTCAATGGACGCGTCATTCGCGGCCGAGCTGCACCGGATCTTCGGCGGCGAGAAGGACCAGAGCCAGACGAAGACACCGAAGCTGCCGCGCGTCTTCATCGGCGGCCGGTACGTCGGAGGAGCGGAGGAGGTTAAGCAGCTTCACGAGATGGGAGAGCTGAAGATGCTCGTACACGAGTTGCCGAGGATCGAACCAGGCGTGTGTGAGATGTGCGGCGGTCACAGGTTCGTACCGTGCAACGTGTGTCACGGTAGCCATAAGGTGCACACGGAGAAACTAGGTTTCAGAACATGCTCAGCCTGCAACGAGAACGGTCTCGTCAGGTGTTCATCTTGTTCCTTTCCGCATCTCTCGCCTAATTCCTAGATTATTTTTTTTTTTTTCAATTTTTGTTATAATTCTACACGAAAATTGGAATAATTAAATATTTGTTTTTTTTATCTAATTCAGAAGTATCCAATCTGTAAAATTCGAAATGGAAAGAGGTAGCTTCGGCTTGTTTTAGATAATTAGATTCGTCAAAAGAATCATGAGATCAGTGTGATGTGAACGTGATTAGCAGCTAAGTAGCTAACATTTGTTTTTTCTTAGAATATGATTATTTGCTGTCAAAGAGCAAGCCAAAGTGTTATTTTCGAATTTTTAAACCATAGATCTAATTATGCAGTAAGGAAGAAAGAAAAAAAAACATAGGTACATGGTTCAGATTGATAACAGCAAAAAGAAAACAGACTTTGCAAATGTAGCAAAGATAAATAATAATTTATAGACGAAAGCACATTTCTGGCTTAAGAAAGAAAATACACTTAGGTGCATATTAATTCCGTTAGCGCGGTTCATAAATGAAGGATTGATTGTCTATGTAACATGCAAAATAGTATTGGTTGTTTTTTTTTTAATCGTCTGGAGTTTTTATTAAAATCAAAAAGAACATTCGAAACAGAGTTTGAACTGAAAAAAAAGAGTCAGAGTAAAACATAAATGGAAAGGAGGCATCGATCACCAAAAGATGGGATTCAATGATGCTTCAACTCCGACTCTTCGAAGCAAGAAGCAATCTATTGGAGATATTTTGGAAAGCAAGATGCGTTGGAGATATTTTGGAAAGCAAGATGCGAACTAAGTGTTGTGAGCCAGAAGAATCTATGAATACAATCGAAGAATATTTTCATAGATATCTTATTATGATAAGTATTAAGAAAATTTACATTATTTGGTGTTATCAATATGTCAGTGTTTAATATGAATTCCCTAGAATCGAGCACTTTAGAGCTAAGGGGGATAAGCCTTGCAAGCAGTTGTGCTTCAAGGGGCGTGGGTGATTAGGTCACACAAAGGAGATGGAAGTCCTTTGATTCACCGTTGCTCTACTTTGGATATGACACACCAAAGAATAACAAAACACTGGATATTACAAACCAACAAGGAAGAAAAAAGAATCGCTCTATCTAAAACCCAAAAAGAAGAAAAGCTGCGCTTTGATAATATGAAAGGAGATTAGTTTTTTTCGACAAACTGCTAGAGTTTTATAAAAGAAAACCAGCGACAAAAGAAAGGAAAAATAATAACTTAAACAGATGGTCATTGGCTTCATTTTCGTGTGGGCTTTAGTGTAAGTGACCAATCTTGCTTCGTTAAAAATATATCCTTCCAAAACCCAATGGGAAAAAAACAAGGATATGGAAAAAGAGTGCAAGATTGAATCACAAGCCCACACTGATTTCTTGGACTTGGATCACCATCAAAGTAGATGCAATCGCCTCTTTCTCCTCTCGGCCCAAGTAGTTTGGTTGAGTCTGGATTTGACTAAGTATGCCAGCAACGGCCTCTTTGGGCTTCTTAGTCTTTGCTCGTGTCATTGGACCAGTTGGAATGCTCAAAGACTCCTCGGCTACAAGCTCTTCTTGTTCTGGTTCATGCTCCTCGGCTACTAGCTCATCATCTGGTTCAAGCTCCATGTTGTGATTGTTGTCCATGATCACATCAATGTTAAACACTATATATATATGTGTCTTATAATCTTGTATCAACAACAACTTAATAATAATTTTCTATTCTATAATATTTGACATGGTATCAGAGCTTTCGATTCTAGAGGATTAGTGTTAAAGTTTCCGCTTTAATAGTTTTGTGATCTTATCTTCAAAAACAATCATGGAGAGAGAGTTCGGACACGAAGACGAACCAGACAACGATGTGTTTGATATTTTTATACGTCCGTTTATTTATTCTTTAAGTCATGTTTTTGCACTTGGTGATATCTTTAGTGCTACATGGTTCATCTTCTAGTTATTTATTTAAGTTGGGTTTTGGATCTTATGATGTTGGTTGGTGTTACGTACTGGCAGATCTTTGACGAATAATTGAGTTCTAAGGGTTCGGGTGTTTTCACAATTTTGTTTTTTTAACCTAATCTTTTGAGATTTATTCTTAAGTTTAGAATTACTCAAAGTTTTAAATGTTTTGGCTTCTTCTATTACGGGGGAGTTTGTTATAGTTTTAGGGATTTCTATGGAACGCTCATTTTTTAGGTCATTCTTAGTCCGATTTATGGACTAGGACAATTATTTGTGGAGTTGCAGGATGCCCCCACGGGATGTTATTATTCCCTTTTTCAAGATCAAAGACGAGTTGAAGTTCCATCCCTATTTTTTGAAGATTGAAGTTTAATCCGAAGGAGTCAGTTGACATGTTTTGTCCATCCTCGACAAGTGTCCACGACAAAAGTGTTTTTCTTTGTGATTGCGGATTTCGTGTTTCGCATCCCACATTTGTCGTGCGGGGGAGTATTGAAAATATCTTAGGGAGCAAGATGCGAACCAAGTGTTGTGGGCCAGAAGAGCCCGTGAACCCAACCGAATAATATTCTCATAGATATCCTATTATGATAAGAATTATGAAGATTTACATTATTTGGTGTTATCAATATGTCAATGTTAAACACTATATATGTGTCTTATAATCTTGTATCAAACCAACAATTCAATAATAATATTCTATTCTATAATATTTGACACAATGTACGAAGATGTGGCTTCCTCCTGTTCACTACAAGAAAACAAGCGGTTTGCAACGCCCACTTTCGTTGCAAAATCGTCGCAAAAACGGTGTTGCCACGTATTTGCGACGAAATACAAATCGTCTCAAATAGCTGGACGCAATCTGCGATTCGACGCAAATAGCTGGACGCAATCTACGATTCGACGCAAATAGCTGGACGCAATCTGCGATTCGACGCAAATTTGTTGCAATATTTGCGACGAAATAATATCGACGCTAAATCGTCACACAATTTGCAACGATTTAGCGACTACAATGCGACGAATTAATTAATTTTATTTATTAATTTTAAAAATGGGAAAAACAATCGTTGCAAATCCTTCCCAAATTAGCGACGAATTTGCGACGAATTAAATATTTTTATTTACTAATTTTAAAAATCAGAAAAATAAATCGTTGCAAATCCGTCCCAAATTAGCGACGGATTTGCGACGATTTTTAAAAATAAAATAAAAATGAAATAGAAATAGAATTAGAATTAGAATTAATAGTAATACTAAAATTAATATTAAAATTAAAATTAAAATTTATATTAGAATTAGTATTAAAATTAAAATTAAAATTAAATTAATATTAATACTAAAACTAAAAATAAAACTAAAACTAAAATTAAAACTAAAACTAAAACTAAAACTTAAAATAAAACTAAAACTAAAAACAAATCTAATTTAAAATTTAACATTTTGGCTAGAGAGATAGTGTGGAGACTTATGAGAGATTTTGAAGAGAGATAATTTGTGGGAAATGAGTGAGTTGGGAGATGATGGATATGCGGCTATATATAGGGAATTGGGGTCGTCCCAAAATCATCGCAATTTCGTGGCAACCAAAATTTTTGAAATTTCGTTTGCCGCAAAAACAAATCTAAATTTTTAAAATTGCGACGGTTCGTCGCAAACTCTTTAAAAAAAAATGAAAATTTGTCATGAGGGAATATGAAAATATTTGAAAATTGCGACGGATGTGCGACGAATTTGGGACGAATCAAATTAATTCGATGCAACATGGTCGCAAATCAGTTGTAAATTGTAAAATTATAAAAGTGGTTTTTGCAAGCCTAAAACACACAAGTAAATGCTTCTAAGTTGCTATTAATCAATAAAAACATTATATTATGAGTTTTGAAAAATATAGTTTTTTAAACCTTTAGATTATATAGTATAAGTGTATGTTATAAGGTGTGAAATGTTGTAAGTGTACATGATATATAAATTATGTTTGATTTTTAAAAAACTTATGTTTAACTCATTCTTTACAATCATACTATCATGTTTAAGGCACAAAGAATGAAATTAGATTGTTTTGCATGTTTAAAATCCACATTTAAAAATCCAAAAACAACTTTTACTACCGATTTGCGATTGACTTGCAACGAATGCTTAGCATTCGTCGCAATTGCGTTGCTAATCAGTCTTCACTGTTCCTTTGAGGTTTCGATAGAATCTTCAATATAGCGACGAAATTGCATCGAATTTGCGACGATGTTTTAAATTATAAATTTTAAAATCGGAAAAAAAAATCGTTACAAATCCGTCCCAAATTAGCGACGGATTTGCGATGATTTTTAAATATTTAAAATAATCGTGGCAAATCCGTTGCAAATTTTGCAACGAATTTGCAACGATTTACTATTTTAGTTATTTAAAATTTGAGTTGCAAATTCGAGTCGTAACCTTGGAACGATATTTGAGTTGAGGTTTAGGGTCTTGAAATCAGTCTCGAAGATTTGCAACCCTTTAAAAAAAGTTATCTTCAAAAATGTGTTTTACATGTTTAAAACACACATAATATGATTCTTTTTGTCATACCATCAAAATATAATAGTATGTAATAAGTTTTGAAAAATATGTAATTTTAGAAACAATTTGTTTTACATAATCTTATATACCATATGTTATAATGTTTTATGTGAAGTAAGGTAAAGAAAAAAAATTTGATTTGTCAAAACTCATTATATACAATCATATTATTATGGTTTTGGCAAAAAAAATCATAATAAATGTGTTTTACACATCTAAATGCACACTTTTGAAGGTAAAAATATTTAGCATAAACGGATTTGCGACAATCTTGAAACAATCTTACAGTCTTGCAACAGATTTACAACGAATCGTTGCAAATCCGTTGCAAACCTTACGATTTCCTAAACCTCATATCAACAATGTCTAAAATTAGCGACGAATTTGCGTCAATCTTCATCATGGTCGTTAATTCGATGCTAAATCTACGTCGAATTTGCAACAAAATATTTCGTTGCTAAGTAGCAACGATTTTCAATTTCATCCCAAATTCGTTGCAAATTCGTCGCAAATATTACAACAAAATATTTCATTGCAAAAAATCGTTGCAAAAACCATGTTTTCTTGTAGTGGTTGGAGTCTGTCTTGCAGCCATGCAGGTCCTCCTAGGAGCTAAATACGATTGAGATCGACCATCTCTAGTGATACTTTTCGCAATTTCTCTTGTGGTGTAATTTGAATTTAACGATTCCATCTCAAAGACCACATACCTAAAGGAGAAGATAGTATTGATGATTTGGGAAGTAAGAGCTATATACCGAGGCCATTCTGAAGGTTTGGTGATGGCTTCATAAGCCGCTAGACAATATGTTGCAATCAAAATGTCCATTAGGTGCATGTCCTGCAAACTTTGAAGCGCCCAAAGAATACATCTTAGTTCCGCTGTTATTCGATTTACCGAGCATGTGAAGGCTTCTCTAGCGTGGTAAAGGACAACACCAATTCGCATTCACGTTGCACTTAACTGTTCCTTGAGGAGGTCGTTGCCAGCGTTCCGCCAAAGCTCCAACAGGTTGACTGCGATTATCATCTTGGACACTATGTTGATTTATCACACGCCAACTTTTGGCCTCATCTGAAACATTTTGGACTAATACGCTTAGGACTTCCTGCTTTTTACCATATATCATCGCATTCATATTTTTCCAAACTCTCCATATAATCCAAGGAATTTCGGTTCGAATTTCTTCTCCTATCCTCTGATCATTCATCAGATCCAATAAGAAAAACATATCGTCTTCAATCGAGTATGTGAATCCACCTGAAGGAGCCATGATATTTGCCAAAGAGAGCATATGTTGCGCACAGGCCCGGCTTAACTACAAGTGCGAGCAGTGCGACCGCCCCAGGGTCCACAGGCATAAAGGGCCCTTAAATGTTTTTTTTTTAGTTTTGATAGATATATATATATAT
>PKMM01055180.1:244869-288624 GCA_002933915.1 Eutrema heterophyllum
TATATATATATATATATATAAACTAATTTTTTCTTCTTTGACAGGCGAAATAAGTAACTAATTTTATATCTTGTTTTCTAATTGTTACTATATTTTTCAAAAAAATATTCAGTAAATTGCACCATATTAAAAAGTAAAAGGTATTTTATAATACCTCGCTTGTCGATTAATAATTTATAGAGGTTTCTGTATGTGTACAGCTACTCGAAGACTGATGGTATAATGCAACCACTGACCCATAGATGCTTTCACCACCAAGCCAATCGTGTAGCAGTGTGGACCGTTCGTAAACATGTCAATATATAACATATTAACATGGAACAATGTATTTATTATTAACAACAAAAAAAACAACGTATTCATTTACGGACAATTTTTAACAATAAAGAAAATATTAGTTGATTCTTTTTGCCAAAGAATATTTGTTATTGACAAAAATAATATGTATACCTGTTGTTATTTTTAAAATATTTAATATTTTTTCAAATTACATTTATACTAAATTTTTAGTATGCGCTTACAAAATTGTAAATTTAAAAGAATTATTAAAAAGAGTGAGTTACACTTTTCCATATTCAGTTTACATTATAAACACTTTATGATTTTCGACACACTTTCTATATTTTTGACAGGTGAAATACCTAAATTAACCTTCTATCATTATTTCCAAAACACAAAATAATTTTTTATTATTATTGCTTTTCACACCCCAATTATTTTGTTTTGCTTATTTTTTCTCATAAATATACAATTTCACAATTTTTTTTGCATTATAAACTATATTTATTTTTTCTCTATACTTTGATACCATTTCATAATATTTTATTTACATGTGGTCGAACACATTAGCTGAACGCAGATCCGTTCTTGGCTTAAAGCAGAAGCACAAGATTTAGGCCACACAATATATATTAGTTTTTAGGATCACATGTTTGATGATTTGTTAGTCAAACTGGTTGTGTGCTGTTTTGATATTTTTGGTGTCACAAGTTCGAAACCCTTGGTACTTGGTAGCATCTTTTCTATAAATAGTTGTATTTGGTGGCCCACAGTGACTTTGTGCTAAATATTGTTTTTTTGTTTATGATGTGCTAAATATGTTTGTGTATCATTTAGTTTTAACTTTATTAGTTGTCTAAAAAATGTTATAAATTTATTATTTTATTTTATTTTTGTCAGAAAAATATAAACTTATAAGTATTTTTTATACTTTTTAAATAGAACTATTGATAGATTTATATAAATTGTAGTTCAAATATTTTTAGAAACTTAAAAATAACTTATAAAAATCATAAGTTTTTTAAAAAAATCTGCTTTTAGGAATTTAGTTTTATCAAATTATATGTCGTGTAATTCTAAGATATTCGATTTAAAAACACTTAAAGTAGCAAGTATATTTTACAAAATTTTAGACTCAAATATGTGTTTTCTATTTTAAAGTAATTAATTAAGATAATTAAATTTTGTATGATAAAAATGACTCTTTTTTGCTTTAGGCCACCCAAATTACCGGGACGGCACTGGCTGAACGCATGCGTATCCATATAGATGCGTACACGTGTACGCATTTAAATAGATAGACATATGCGTATCTACGCGTAATCGTCCACATATAAGCAACTATATGAATGTGTATGCGTATCCACGCGCATATCGTCCACGTGTACGCAATTACATGGATATGCATGTGTATCCACTCGAATATCGTCTACGTGTACGCAACTACATGTATATGCATGCGTATCCACGCGAATATTGTACACGTGTACGCAACTACATGGGATACGCATGCGTCATATCCACAAGGTTTGACTTTCGAGCCATGAATTTTCTTGTTCGGGTTATCGTTACCCTTCTTTGGAGTTCAAATCCGAGATCGAGAGGCTTAGCCAAATGGATATATATTCACAACGGAGCATAAATACGACGTCGGAAATTTTTCCGAATGATATCCAAGAACTTTCTGACGGGGGACTCCGACTACAATGCCCGTCGGAAAGACGTCGGAAAATTTCCGGCGGATATCCGACAATTTTCCGACAGGGCATTCCAACTATAACTTCGTCGGAAAATCATCGAAAATCCTTCCGACGGGGACTGTTTGTCAAAAATGTGTCGGAAAATCCTCTTTGGTAGTCTATCAGAAAAGTTACGACCATTTTCCGATGACTAGTATCCTTCGGAATATTCCGACGGAAATTCAACCAAATTTGATTTCCGACGAGCTATAAATTACGGATTTAGTTCCGTCGGAAATCCGACGGATAAATTCTTGACGGGAATAGCCGTCTGTTTTCACATATAAATAAAAAGTTGTGAAATTGTTGTTGGATTATTGATGAGTTGTGAAATTAGTATTGATAGTGAAAAAATAATTGTTAGGTTATTTTTTATGAGATAAATATAAAAAAAACAAAATGTGACAAAATGTGTGGGGTGTGTGAAATGAAAAATAATAAAAAATAAAAAGTAAATGGGAAAATGGTACTTACGTTTGATAGAATGACATAAAAATAAAAAACACACCAAAAATATGACTAAAATGTGCCTAAACTCAAAAAGTGAGTATATCGTAATTGCACTTTTGAGAATTTTCTCTATTAAAAATGAATAATAGTAAGGTTGTTAAGTACTCAAATTGGTAAACTAAAATAAACTTCAAATTGCCAAGGAATCGTGGGTTTATGATTATAAGAATTTAAAACAAAAAAAGAGTTGAAAGAGTAGCAACCGTTGATTAGTCTTCGTTGTCCTGAAAGACGACTTCAATCTTCAATGCTCCTCCAAGCTCCAACATTCTCTTCCTTCTTTCAGGAAAAAACATCAGAAGCAAAGAAATCTCCTATGAGTTCCGATGGACGGTGGAGATTCAATCTCCGAACAGCATTCTCAATCATTTTCCTCACTTTTCTTCCTCTGAATCTCAACACCCAAGGTACTTTCTTCCATCCTCATCTCTCTGTCTCTCTATACAATCTTTTGTGTGTGTCTTTTTGATTATGAAAATTCATTTCCTGAAGAGACTGCACAAGTCTTTGATTCTTCTCAAGATCACTTCTTGATCCAATCCGGAGCTTATGTGAACCGTCGCAGCCTGGCTGAGGTACCTCTTCCAGGCAAAGGTCCTGCTGTGGGTGCCTCCCCGCCATCTCCTGATCAATCATTCGAAACTTTCGGAGAACCGTCTCCGCCACAGGACAATCAAACACCACCAGGAGGAGATGTAACCCCGAGCCCTCCTCCTATTAGTGTTATGCCAGCACAAACCCCCCAATTTATGCCTCAGCCTCAGCCTCAGCCTCAGCCTCAGCCTCAGCCTCAGCCTCAGCCTCAGCCTCAGCCTCAGCCTCAGCCTCAGCCTCAGCCTCAGCCTCAGCCTCCGCCTCAGCCTCCAGGAACTAAAAAGAAATCTCTCAATATGATCGTGGGCATAGTCGTTGGCATATTCACACTCTCGGTGGCATTAATCATCTCCTTTCTTATCCTCAGCCGAAAGATTCCAATCAAGCCTTGGACCAGCAGTGGCCAGCTTCAAGATACTCTTATCACAGGCAAACACACTCCTCAGTCTTCACGCTCTCTTCATAACTTGAATTCTCTCTTAATTTCATAGTTTTGCATTGCAGCAGATGTTCCCCTGTATCAGCTATCAGAGCTACAAGCAGCCTGTGAAGATTTCAGTAACATCATTGGCTCTTTCTCAGACGGCACTATTTATAAAGGGACTTTGTCCACTGGTGCTGAAGTCGCCGTTCTGTCTGTCATGGCTGGTTCTCGTGCAGACTGGTCCACCGCCATGGAAACACAGTTCCTAAAAAAGGTATCAGAACCTCGTTTGCACTTGTTGAACAGAGAACAGAGATTGGCATTGCCATTGAAGAATACTTCTGCTCTGTTTCTGCAGGTTCATAACTTCTCAAAAGTGGATCACAAGAACTTTTTGAATGTGATTGGGTATTGCCATGAGGACGAGCCCTTCAACCGAATGCTTGTTTTCGAATACGCTCCCAATGGATCCCTCTCCGAGCATCTGCATTGTGAGGAATCCATCCCCGCAAGAAATCCTTCTTAACTTAACTCAATCCAATCTTTAAACTGTTGAACTGATCTTTGATGGCAGCTCAACACGCAGAGCACTTGGACTGGCCTACCAGACTCAGAATCGCCATGGGAATAGCTTACTGTCTAGAGCACATGCACAATCTCAACCCACCCATCTTGCACACCAATATGGACTCCTCTTCTGTCTATTTGACTGAAGACAATGCCGCCAAAGTCTCTGACTTTTCTGTCCTCAACTGCATCTCTCCCTCTAAGGAATGCTCCTCGAGCAAGAACCTTTTAGAAAACTCACTGCTTAATCCCGAGACCAACGTCTTAAACTTTGGCGCTGTTGTGTTCGAAATCATCAGTGGGAAGTTCCCTGACCCGGATTCTTTGTTTCTCGAACCCAAGCCCGCGAGAGATCTTGTGGACCCAACCCTGAAAACGTTTCAGGAGGATGTTGTTGAGAGACTGTTGGAGGTGGTTAGGCATTGTATGAATCCATACTCAGCTCAACGGCCAACAATGAGAGAGGTTGTGGTGAAGTTGAGAGAGATCACCGGAATAGCAGCCGACGCAGCAATGCCGAGGCTATCTCCACGATGGTGGACGGAGCTGGAGATCATAACCACAGAAAGAAACTAAAGAGAAAGGAGCCGTCTTTTAGGTGTCCCTGTAGATACACAAATGACACTGAAGTGATGATCACCTTTTTCTTCCTCTGCATTAAAAGACTAAATACTGTATATATACGAAAAGTTGGTTTTGCATAGAAACCATTGGTAAGATTAATAATGGCAGTTTCTTTACAGCATTGATGTATAGAAGAAGCTAAAAGGTAAAAATATCCCAATGAAATGTACAAAGGGGAAAATGTGGTTGATACCTTAGAACTAATCTAAGCCAATAATGGTGTTGTCAATAGAAGAAGCTTGATCCTTGGATCTGCTGTAGAGATGAAGCGTCTCGGTGTGATTAGGGTCCAAACAGAGAGCAGCTTCGCAGTCTTGAGCGGCCAATGACAGCTTCCCCGTGGCCTCATGGAATGCTGCTCTGAGATGCAGCGTTTGCAGTTCTGGTCTAAAAGCTATAGCCTTTGACAGCTCTTCCACTGCTTCTGTCTCTCTCTGATCATCCATCAGCACTGCCACACAGACAATTGCTTCTTTAACTACTAGAATTAACAAGAAGATAATAGGGAACTGGAGAAGTTAGTTACCGGCAGCTCGGTATCTGTAAGGATAGGTTCGCAGAGGGTCAAGTTTTGTGGCTATGTCAAGATCCTCTTTGGCTTTTTCACGTTCACAGTACTCAGACCGTTTCTCGTAGGCTGCTGCTTTGCTAAACGCCTTCTCAATCAGCTTTGTCATCTCTTCACATGCTTCTTTACGTTGATTCTTCAGGAAATAAACTCGTCCAAGCCCTTGATGGGCACGAGTGTGTTTGATCTCTAGAGCGCTCTTATATGCAGTTTCAGCTTGATCTAGCATCCCACAATCGATGTAGATGCTCCCAAGATTGTTCAGAGCCTGCAGAAACATAACAAAAATATTAATGAGAAAACAATGCGATTAAGAGAAATTAAAAGGAGAATTATTGAAATGTCAACCTGTCCTTTGCGTAGCCCATCCGAAGGACACTTAAGGGCTTCCTCTAGAACCTGAACAACACAAGACGTCTCGTCCGGATCGAGATTCTTGTCAGCTAGAACATAGGCTTTGAGGAAAAATGCTTCAAAGGAGCGCTGAATGGAGATTGCTTTCTCAGCTTTAGTAAGAGCTTCGTCCACATAACCCATGTCGTACAAAAGCCACCCTTCGTAAACCAACCTCTCAGCCTCAGATGCAGCCAAGTTCCATGCCATTCGCAAACACCTCATTGCGGCTCCTTGACAATTTAATCTGTCAAAGATCACAACATAGTGTAGCTTTTGTCAATTCCTGAAAAAATCACCAATCACAGTTTTGCCTGAGAAACAGAAAAGAATTTCTTACCTTAAGAGAATAAGAGATTGTCTAAACCTCAGAAAGTTTTTGTTGGGATCATTCTGAAGCATCTGATGAACAACACCCAACGATCCAACATCATCCACGGCTGACCATCTCTCGTAAAGCCTCACCCAACAATCCGCTTCGCTCTCTACTTCAATATATTGCATGGTCAGAGCCTCCACCAAATCATCTCTCATTCTCCCACCAAACACAACATAATTTGGCTCTAAACACAGCACTGCTCTGAGATCTCTCAAACAACTCTCACGGTCACCAATGGCTAAAAACAGCCAAGCCCTCAGTTCGAGACAATCTGGAGTAAGCTTGAATTGAATTAATCTATCAACCTCTTCGAAAGCTTCTTTAATCTGCTTCTGTTCAAATTTCATCACGGCTCTGTACTTGTACGGAAAAGTTAGGGCCGGGTCAAGTTCAGTGGCGGTTGCTAGATCTTTTAGTTTCTCAACCCCGACATTGTACAGAGACCTCTCCTGGTACATCCATCCATGTGGCTTGTGATTAGAGATGATATAGGTCATGAGCTTGTACGCCGAATACCTCTGCCCTTGTTTATGTTCAGTTCTTGATACCCCAGCCAATGAGTAGACATGCCCTAAGCTTGAAGCTAATCTGAAATGAAACTGAGCTGCCTTGTAATCCTTTCTCTCAAACAGAACACATCCCATTTGATGCAAAGACACAGCCTTTTGCCAGTTTGTGCGAGCAAACTCTCGAGTTCTCTCTAGCAAAATCAGCATAGGCTCCGTGGTGAGTTTCTCTTCCATGCCTACTTGGCTGAGGAAGTAGTACAACAGGAACAAACACTCGGAACCCAGAAAAGCTAATTGTTCTTTTGCCTCAGAACTGCAGAAGAATCTCATCACTTTGGAATTGTGGAGAGACTGAGGAAGCTCTCTCAGAAACACCTGCAAGCAAGCAGATAAGATAAGCTTTGTGCGTTCCTCCAACGCGTACTCTACAAAGGTTAAAGCTTTATCGATGTCAGTGACAGATGAAGCCAAGCGAGACTCACACGCAGACTTCAGATCGTCACAACAGAACTTGCTGGCTAATCCAAGTAGCTCAAAGACGGTTTCAACACGAAACAAATCAACTCTTTTGATCCTACTGTATATGTTGAGTGCCAACATTGCCTCAATTGAGATGCCATTCTCGGAGAAATTGATCTCGGAAGTTGTTGATTCCAAAAAAGAGCCATATAACATCGCCTCAAAAGGCCGCGAAAGCGCTGCAATTCGCGACCTGACACACTTAGCCTTCTCAGAACCTACACAGAAGGAAAAATCGCTATCCTCGTCTAGACCCGAAAACTCATCAGCCCTAGAGAGTTTAATGTCATCACAACCAAACTCTTCCTCAGATAGCGTAGAGCATTTACAGTGCTCGTTGACTAGATTCAAATCATAACCATGAGTCAAACTAGTCTTTGGACATTCAATAGCAAACCCATTACAATCCATGGATTCAACTCCCACGAGTTCGTGCTCTCTCCTCTCGAATCTCAACCAAGAAGACAAAACAACCTTACAAGGGACATCAATGGCGTGCCTCCTGGCGTTGAGCAGGCACCTGCGCAAGAGCTTGGCGTCGCCGAGGCTGCGGAGAACAGTGTACTGCTCAAGGTAGAGCATCGACGTCTCGGACTCCGAACTTGACTCGATTCTCCGATATAGATTGGATAATGACTCAACCAAGTCGATGGGTTTGAGGTAAGAGTCCAAGGGAGGCTCCAGGAGCTCCGTCGTGGGAAACCCATGAGGGAGAACTGAACGAGAGATCGATTTGGAACTGGATTTGGGATGCCCAAGGAACTTCATTCGAGGGCTACCATTGTTGCTTGTAGAGGGATAGTCTTGTGAATTAAAGGCGTGGATTTGGGTGCTCTTAAATCTCTCGAATAGTTTTAGATTGCGCATTCTGTAATCACATAGAAATTGGAGAAAGGGGTTTGAAGAAGAAACAAATCGAGACGAGAGAGAGAGAGAGAGTTGAATACACACGCTTTGTCTACGGTGCCAACACTGCAGAGACAAAAGAAGAGAGAGCAAGAAGAAGACGATGAAGTGTGATTGTGAATAAAATTATTTTTAAACAAGGTCAATAATTTGGGGGAGAAAAAGGTTGCTTTTTTCGAGAAATGGCGTCGATTCTCAAAAAAGCCTGAGCATTTTCTCTCCCTCCGTTCGGCATAGCGAAACCAAAAACCATTTATATAATAATAGTAATGAAAATGGACTCATCTCATTTGTCTTTCTTTCTTTTTTTTTGCTTTTTTTGGGGAACAGTTTGCGAACTTCACTCACAGGTTGATTAGTTGGTTGGTTCGAATGGGTGCGCTACGAACCAGACCACTACCTTTTCATCGGGTTTTTTTTTTTGGCTAACCGGTTTTTGTTCAAATGTTTTTTTCATAAATTTGAAGATATTAATAAAATAGTTTCGAATGTTGGAAGAAATTTAGTTTATTTTAGTAAATATATATGGCTCTTAATTCGTGAATATTTCGGTTTATTGAAATATGTTTATAGGGTATTACATATGTAAAATATTCTACAACTAATAACACCAATATATTAAGCAGCTTGAATACTCAGAAATGGAGTATCAAAGAATAAATGCATCATCGTTGATATTACTATTCACTTTTGCTATATTCTCATGATCAATGTACATCTAAATATTTAAAAGAATGATTTGATTCCGATCCATTTTTTTGTGAACCACAGATGTCAAATCATCATTCCTATAATTGATGGTGTAATATATTACAAAATAATAATAAGCAAACATAGTTAAAAGAATAAAAATAAAAAGATGGTTGGTTCGTTTAGTTGTGATTAAAATAAACCTATCTGAATATCCAACGCCATGATGGTTCATGTGATGCCAAAATTGGTTGGTTAACTAGATATGTGGTCCTTATCGGTTATCTCCTATATTCGTTTATCATCAATTCAAATTAACATTTTTAAGAGTGTTTTAATCAATGAGATAACTGGTTTTATTGGTAAGATTAGCTGTGATTTAAATGTCAGGCAAACAAGTGGTCTTGGTCTCTCGGATTATGTACTTAAATCATTATTACATAACACGATTTACAAATTAATTTAAACTTTTGCAATATCTTTTTGTTTACTGATCAGTACTCATTTGTTAATATGGTTTTCCTCGGTAACGTGAGCGTGTTTGTTTGTATTTACAAAAGAAAACTGTGTTATAATTATAAGGGTGGATTACTAAAATAACGTTTAAATCATTAAAAATTATTAGTTTGAGCAGATTTTATAAAAAAACTAGAATAATCTAACATTTTGAAAAATATCAAAAATGTTTTCTGGCTTTTATTGAAAAAAACATAATTACAAAAATATCATTACTTTTCATTTTTCACGTAGGCAAAAACCAGCGTCCAGAAAAAAAATAAGTCTACCGTCATTTGACGGTAGACTTGTTTGATGTTGGTCAACTCAAATTTTGGTTGGTAGATTTGTTTGATAGATGGTAGATTTGTTTGAAGATGGTAAATTTGTTAAATATTGGTAGATTTATTTTGGTAGACTTATTTTAATGACGCGATAGATATATTTATTTTTGGTAGATATATTGTCTTTGATGGTAAATTTGTTTATGAGTTGGTAGACTTTACGACCAAACCGTTGACTAATGGTAAATGTTTGACTCTTTTGGTAGATTTATTGACAATGGTGGTAGATTAATCTTATAAACGGTAGACTTATTTCTTTTGGTGGTAGAGTTAATCAGTGTGAATTATTTTTTCGTGACGGTAGATTTATTTCTTTGACGGTAGATTTGTATTGGCAACAGTAGATTTTTATTGGGTTGGTAGATTTATTTATAATGGCGGTATATTTAAAACTGTGTAAAATATCGGTGCTTTCGTTTTCTAACGGTGGTAAATTTAATATAAGTGACGGTAGATTGAAAAAAATTTGGTAGATTTGTTTGTAATGGTGGTAGATATAAAAACATCTAACATCTTGATATCTTCGTTTTGTTATAGTGGTAGATTTAATATTAATGACGGTAGATTTAAAATTATTTGGTAGGTTTATTTGTAATGACGGTAGATTTAGTAAATTATTTGGTATTTACTCAGATAACCTTCATTTGGTAGACTTATTTGTAGTGTAATGGTATACTTTTTTTGACGGTAGATTTATAGACATTGTTTGGTGGTTGACATTTGACTTTTTTCAGAATGAGAAATGACGTTTTTGCCCTACACTAAATCTTAGATTTACGAAAAAACCAGACACCCAAATATGCTAAGTATGAGAATTTTTTAGTGTTTGATGGTAGATTTATTGTAATGATGGTAGATTTATTTTGTTAAATAATTTTTTTATGGGGTTAACCTTTCGTTTCATCTTAAATCACAAGTTTAAAGTATTGTCAATGGATATGTAGTTGTCAATGGATAATTGATTGTATTCTCTCTCTATCTCCTATTGCGGTGAGTAACCATATAATATCAAATTTCTATAATTTACAGTCTTCCTATGTTTTTGCGGTTTGCAATAAGAACTAGCAAGTGCATTAAAAACCATATCAATTGGATGCATTCTTTTTGAGCATTTGAATCCACACTCTGATATTTCATGATTATCTATTTCAGAGATGTACGATATGAGATTTTCATAGACTTTGGGATAGTTTAAAAAATCAATAAACAATAGATAAATTAAGACTCCACAATAGCAAGTAACCGGTGCAAATCTGGATGGATTCGAACCATCATCCTCTCTACTTCTAAAGGAGAAGAGCGCTCTACCATTTTGAGCTTACATATTTATATCAAAAACCTTATTTAGATATCATATTTAAATTAACCGTATTGCAAAAACACAGAAACCACAAGATTGTAGACAAAATAATTTGAAATTCTTTTTTTATTCATTGGCATATTTATTTCGAATTTTATTAAATCATTGGACTAAGAATACTACTACACAAAGATATAATTAAAGTAAAGCCAAATCAGTTTAATATATCACATCTACAAAAGTCTACTATCATAACAATCACTTTTCATTCTTTAAAATAAATTTCCCACAAATTAAGAATTATTTTGTAAAAAATCAAAATACAAATCTACCATCATGTTTTAAAAAAAATTCCAAAAATTTTCCAAAAAATCTACCATCATGTAAAAAACAAATCTACCATCATCATACAAATCTATTTTTTAGAAGAATACCATAAAACAAATCTAATAATACGCCGGAACGATGCCGGAAATCTCGCCGGAGACTCGTCTGCCGTCGCGAATGCCATAACCTGTAAGAGAAGAACAAACAAATGCCATCATTCATATATAAAGTTCAAATATGTGACTAACAAATCTACCACCATATAAAACGATAACTCAACAATCATTAACAAACAAATATACCATCAATTAATTAATATAACTCTACCATCTTGAACAAAATCTCAAAATTCAGAACCGTTGCCGGAATTTTCATACGGCGGTAATATGGCCGAAGAAGAAGCCAAGTACATGTCGGAGAACAAGAAAGAATAAGTCAGCCGTTAACAATAAGTCTACCATTATGTTAACAAAATCTAGTATACAAATCTACCGTCATATATATACAAATCCATCGTCATATATAAACAAATCTACGTACCGTCATATATAAACAAATCTACCATCATATAGTCATATATAAACAAATCTACCGTGATATATAAACAAGTCTACCATCAAACCAATGATAATAAATCTACCAAAATAAAATCTACACACAAATCTTCCACCAAACGTTACAAAAATCTACCAGCAAAGAAAAAAAAAACATTCCTCACCGGAAAATTATTCGCTCTCACCGGAATGCGTTTATTTGACCGGATTTTTTTACGGCAAACACCTTTTCTTCATGATACAGCATCCAGATCCAATTAGTAGTGCCTAGGAAGAATGAATACAAGCATTAACTTGGGGGGAAACAAAATCTGGAAAAGATGAAATTAATGAAGGAGAAGAAAGAGGAAATAAAGTACATGGAGAAGCTACGAAATTGAAACGCGTTGTTGCCGTTGATGAAGGCAAATGTTCTCCGGCGGCTGTTTGGATGTGGGCACAAGTTCAGAAGATGAAGGCGGCGCAATTTAGGGTTTGTCGCTGAAAGAAACGAAAGAGAGAGAGGAAGCTGAGAAGAGGAAAGCTTGGCGCTCAAATACTGCGGAGATTGACGAATGATCTGGGTAAGAAGGAGGAAGAAGAAGATGAAGATCTAGGAAAGAAAGAGGAGGAAGATCTTTTTCAAAAAAAAAAAAAAATGAGGAGGAAGAAGTTCGTCGCCGTCAGTCTTGAGAGCGAAAGAGAGATTGAATAATTTTTGTTTTTTAAATTAGATCTAGGTTTTTGTGTTTTATTTAGATTAGTTTCAGATATTTTTTTTTCCTTAAAAAATAAATCGAAAATAAAGAGAAAATGACAAACTCGTAATAAAATACAACATATGGATAAAATGGATATTGACCAATTTTCTAAGGTTAGTCTAATAAATCCTAGGTTACTCTAGTAATAAACACTACTAGGATTTAACCCGCTAACTCATGATTCTAGATATAGTTATCAAACGGAATAATTTGTCTATTTAACCTGTTTTGCAGTGGAATAAAATATAATTCGGGTAAACCCACAAAACCTATAATCTTGAAAACATAATTCTAATATGCACCGTTTAATGACTGTAGTTTTGTGGTTAGTTCACGAACTCTTAAAAAAAATCAATTTTTGTGTATAACTTTTTATAAAATTAGTAAAATATTTTTCAACTTTTATTTTGATATATATATTCAAATAAAATATAATAAATTATAGTGAAAAATATAGCAAGATTTCGAATATGTTTTTTCTTTGGATGTATATGGATTGATTATTATTTAAAAATATATACTATCAAACATATTTAAGAAACTAAATAGTAAATAACATTTTTAATGATAAATAAAAACTTTCCATATTCTCATCAATAATTTTAAAAAACAATTATATCATTTCCTATTTCAATTATCTTTTTTTATTTGTAATGATATAATATATAATAACTTACAAAACAAAGTTCATTTTAAAAAATATCTTCTTAAATAATATTATAGAGATGTATAAGGTTAGATTCATGAATTAACTATAATTATAAATACTTTTAGCTTATTAGTTACCCGTAACTTCTTCGTAGTGGCTCCGTTCCATACCTCGTTTCATAGGGAATCTCAAAACAGCTCTATTTCATTATATTTCATCCATATTCCAATTCCATTCATTTAATATTCATTTGGTGTCATTGACATAAGAGATATCGTTTTTAGTCTATTTTTTTCTATTTTTGCAAAATCATCATATAATAATCCAGAAATTGAAGTAGAAAAGAAAAAAAGGGAGGTAGAGTTTGTAAGTCTCGATTATGGATTTGGGCCAACAAATCTCATCAAACGATTAAAAACAATAAAACTAAAACGTAGTAAGAGCTACAAATCCAATTCTGATGTTATTTGCCCGCACACCTGGAAAACACATGCGAGTGTACTTTCAAAATATGTATATGAATAGCAAAATAATTGAGGATTGTTTTTTATTTTGTCACCAGAGAAATAATTGAGGATTAGGTTGGGCATTATTTGATGCCAAAAAAAATATTGGAAAAGATCTCAAAGACTCAAACACTGAAATTAATAAAATTAAAACTGGTATGAGCCACATATATATATAATTTTTGTTTAGTATAGTTGTAAAAGAAAAATACAACAATTAACAAGGCAAGAAGAGACGTGTGGTCATGTGTCTCGGCAACCCATGTGAGGGAATCTGAATCACTTTTATATGCTTTTTAACGCTGCGTATTTGCAGAATAAACGAGTTGTGTTTTCATAATTGAAAAATGAAAGTTTGATTTTCTGACTCTAAAAGTCTACTAAACAGCCCGGCTTATTTAGCATATATAAGCCCAAAATGGGCCCGTCATAACAAATCGTGGTCCGTCTGGTTGACCGCACCGCCGGTTTGATTATATTTCATAAAAACACCAAATATATATATATATATTTTTCACATCTTTGGGTGGGAGAAGGAAGATCAAAATCAAAGCTCATACGCGAATCTCCTTCTCCTATGTATAACAATAAAAAATTTGATCCTTTTGAGGAAGAAAATATTAGCAAACCAAAATTTGTGTGCAGCAACTAGTACTACCAAGCAGTACTAGATAAGAGTAGATAGTAAGTAACAAAATGCTGTCAAACAATTTAATGCGATTAAAATATTTGATGAAAGGTTGTTCATTGGGTTGCAGAAAATGGCTACTAAGCTCTCCGTTGTCTCCTCTTTCATTCCATCTCCTCTTGTTGACTCTTCTTCGTCTCTCGCCGTCCCTTGCTTCTTCTCTCCGATTCCACGACTCCTGGCTGTTCGAATCCCGACTAGCCTCAGATCAAGCTCCAGGCTCCCGGCGACTGATTTCCGCAGGTCTTCTCGGACTCTACCGTCTTCACTCGCCGTGATGTTGCCGGAAAACTCGGTGCTAGCAGATCTCTGCGCGTCTGGAATCTCTGGCGTCGTCGCGTTCTCGTGCCTCGGTTTCTGGGGAGAGATTGGCAAGCGCGGCATCTTCGACCAGGTCGATAAATTCGATACATATACGTACACTTATACGTAGAATACAGGCGTCGGTTTCTCGAATCTGAATAACTTTTTTTTGTTTTTTTTGGAATTTTGCTCGAATCTGCTATTTCCTGGTAGAAGCAGATATAAACTCTTGAGTAGTTGCCTTTTTGTGCTTTATCGAGAGTAATGCCATTAATGGCGAGGAAATTCTAATGTGAATGGAGACGCATTTGGGTAGAATACATTTGGTTGGAGAAAAGTTGTATGCTTCTGCTATTGGATTGTGTTTCTCTGACCTTATTGCAATCAAGCAAGACACATTAAATCTGTAAGAGCCATAGGTTGTCTGATTCACGACTGACACAATTTTCATGGCTTTCTGAGTAAGGAATTGGTTTAGCATATGTGACTGACCGGCTTAAAATCATTGGTGTCTTCTCTTGTTTTTCAGAAACTCATCCGGAAGCTCGTGCATATAAATATTGGGCTAGTTTTTATGCTTTGCTGGCCACTGTTCAGGTAATACCTATTAAAAGGATTGCATTTGACGGAGCAGCTTTGGCTCTTCTGCTTCACCAGTTAACACAAATACCAATTATGCCAGTTCTGGACTCCAAGGAGCGCTTTTCGCTTCTCTTGTACCTGGACTCAATATAATAAGGATGCTGCTCCTGGGGCTTGGAGTGTACCAAGACGAAGGAACGATCAAGTCAATGAGCAGACACGGAGATCGCAGGTAGCTGAACTGGACAAAATACCTGTCACATGCTTAGTAATTGACCTAAAGTCGATCACAAAATTGACCATCTCTTAGTAATCTTGGTTTCTACGATCAAGATTTGGTTCCTCTGTGTAATATCGCTTTTTGTCACTTCACAAAGTGTCTATAGTTGCTCTCTGAAACAGGGAACTACTTAAAGGACCGCTTTATTATGCACTGTCAATCACATCGGCCTGTATCTTCTATTGGAAAACATCCCCAATCGCGATTGCGGTGGTATGCAACCTCTGCGCAGGAGATGGTACGTACACAGTTCATGCAGTTGAACACTTCACTAGGCATGGCTATATATGAATCCATTGAATGATGAATCTTATGCACTCTTGTTTCCTTGCATCATGTTAATAGGCATGGCTGACATTGTGGGGAGGCAGCTCGGAACAGAGAAGCTTCCTTACAACAGAAACAAATCAATAGCTGGTAGCATTGGGATGGCAATCGCCGGGTTCTTAGCATCTGTTGGGTATATGTACTACTTTGCTTCATTTGGTTACATCGAGAATAGCGGGGGGACTATGATTCTTCGCTTCTTCATCATCTCTATAGCATCGACTTTTGTGGAATCACTCCCCATAAGCACCGACATTGACGACAATCTCACCGTTTCCTTAACGTCTGCCTTGGTCGGTACTATACTCTTCTAACAATAGCACCGACTCTCTTTGTCCCGTATCATCCATCAAATACAGAGTCGAGCTTGATTGCCTCTATGGAGTAAAACTACATTCCGATCTTCTTCTTGTATATGTACTTGTTAGAGAAAAATCTCATGTTTTGTTGTGTTGTTGTTGCTGTCCAAGATATTATTTTTTGCAGCTGCAATTGCAGATGGGTACAATATGTTGTAATCTAGTGAGAGATATGATGAGTAACAGACGCTTCTACAATTTGTACTAGAAACTCAATACATGCTTGTTTGTTGTTTTGACTGTGGTTATTTCGAAATCGATTGTTTGCTTACAACAGGGGAGGGCTCGACTCTTCCGCTCCAGGGAGCTTCTTCTGAGAGGTCGAACTGGTGAGTGTAACGGCGTTTGAGACAAGGAAGCAAGACGAGGAACAAGAGGAAGACGGCGAAGCTAATCACGAGAACTACCGTCAAGATCTCACCATGCATCGCGTAGTGTCTGTCTCTTGTGAAGGGAAGTCGCTGGCCGTCTTCAGGGCTCAAGGCCTCAACCGTCGAAGTTACCATTACAGGTTATCTCCAATATTCTCAACCCCTTTTTGCTCGTAATAGATTCATCATCTTTGGAACCTTTCTTTATCAATCTGAAAAAAATATAAATATAATATTAACGGAAAACTATATCACCACAGAAGAAAAGAGAAGTTGAAATCTATATCTTTGGAGATAATTACTAGTTGGAGTTTTGCATAAAGGTTGGTGTAGAAAGTGAGTGAGACTGCGACGTTCGTGATTGCGCTACATATGGGGCATTGGAATGATCCAATGATAAATTAGGCGCGACGTCGTTTTCGTCTTTTGAATAAAAATCCTTCTCGTGTGGGCTCCCATCACTCTGCTCCGTGACTTTCCTGGAAATTTCCTCAAGAGAGACCCCGTGTCTCACGTTCTTTGCTTCTTCTTCTACACTCATCTCCAAATAAAAACAACAAATATTATGCAGATTGTGCGCCAAACCAAGGAGAAGAAGCCGATCGAGATTTAAATGGGCCTTGATATGGGCTTTGTATATATTTTCTAGCCCAAACTACGAACGTCGTGGAGTGCGTTTTCTCTTCCTTCACAATGAAACGAAGACCGTGTCGTTTTGTGTTTCGTAAGAGAAGAAACGCTTGCCATTTAACGGAACCAGCTGCCTCGGTGCCGTGGCAAGCCATGATTGGTCGTTTCTCCTTCGAGTGTAAAGTTGTACAGATGATCCACTTGAGGAAAAGAAACTTTCTCTACCTCCTCCGTTCACCGCCGCGACTCGGCTGTATACTGCGATTTCGAACCTACAGAGCGAATCTACTGGATAGTGATCGCCCTTTGTTGACCTCCTCTAGATTATCGGTTCGGATTTCTTCCTCCTCTCGATTATCGGTAACACGCTTTTCTAGGGCTCCTGATAGCGATGAAGTCTCTAATTGTAATCACCATTTTACGATCTGGTTTTCATTTTCGTTTTGTTTTTTTTTTTTTTTTGGCAGACATTTTGGGCATCTCGTGTGTTTAGAGGACTCAATGTCTGGCGCAGAGGATAATAGATCTTCCCATGCTCAGGTATATTTTTTTTCATTCTGTCTCATCTAATAATGAATTCATCTGCTGTTTATGGTTATATCTGCTTGTGAACACAGTTTCAACATTTGACATTGTTACAAAAATATGAATTGGAGTCAGTGGGTGACAATCTCACTCGGTGTTTTGTTTGCGTCCTTACGTTGCTGCCTCATCTTGCATGGATCTTTGCTCTGAGTTCCATAATACATGGATTAGAAACTTTGATCGATTAGTAAGATCGGATACCAGTAACTTTGATCAACTAGTCTCGGGTAGTGAAGAAGGTATACTAATGTTGTGACCAGCATTTCAGTTAGAATCTTGGTGCCAATTTAAATGATAAAGATAGGGAAATCTTTTGTTGAATGCACACTCTCTCAAAGAACTTCCTGGTGGAAACTAGAGTTTGAGTTATGTTTCTTGGTCGTGTGCAGCTTTCGTCCCAGGTTTTCCTTGATCTTGTGGATTCAGTGATTGCTGATGTAGCATCCGAGTGTCACCGGATAGCACGACTAGGGCTTGACCGTGATTTGGAGGTAGTAGAAGAAGAGTTGAGGTTGTCAGTGGAAGCGCGTGCTAAGGTCGCTGATCCTAGTAACAACCTAGAAACCAACACCAAATATGTTGTTGATATATTTGGTCAGACTCACCCTCCCGTAGCTAGTGAAGTGTTCAACTGCATGAACTGTGGGCGACAAATCGTTGCAGGAAGGTTTGCTCCTCATCTGGAAAAATGCATGGGGAAGGTGATCTACTCTATTGCATGCCTCCTTATGGCCTTGGGCTATACTATTTCCAAAATGTGTTGTTTATTTGAGCCTCTGGTTCTTTTTTTTTTTTTTTTCTTTGGCAATCACCTAACAGGGAAGAAAGGCTCGTGCCAAGGCGACCAGGAGCACAACGGCTGCCCAGAACCAGAACTCACGACGCAGCCCAAATCCACGATATTCTCCTCATCCAAATTCTGGTAGCGAGAACCAGTTAGCAAGTGGATCCCCTGGTGTTGCAAGTGAGGACTGCTCAAATAGCATAGTTCGAGAGAACGTGAAAGGAGGTTGAAAACCTATATCAGAGGCTTATGCTAAACAGCAATGTGGCTAGTAATTGACTCGACCAGACTGGTATAAATTGTGTTGGTAGGTTTATATTCAGTTTGCAAAAAGAGAGGAAGAAATCGAAAAGTAAGTAGAGGTTCATACTGTAGCTATTTCATCAGGTTAACAGCCTTGGCATGTCAATCTACAGATTGAGATGAAATGACTCTTTGGGTATCAATATATTAATACATTCACCATCATGTTAAAACTACAAACTATTATCAGAGAAACTTTGTAGCATCCTCAATCAAAAAGTTCCCACTGTTGTGTTATGATTGTTGAAGTCTTTGGAGCTAAAGAAATGCACAGACTTCCGGACTTTGGCAAAGGCAAATCCTGCGAGGTTGCACTGCGGTTCATGTCGTGGTTCCTCACCCTCATTATGTCCAACGACTCCACAAAGCTCTGGACACGACAGACCTGTAAGGAGAAACTCAAAGACATCATTTGACTGTTTGATTTCACAAAAGAAGCAGAGGAAAAACAGAGAGATTTCCCAGGTAAGTAACTTTCAAGTTTCAACTCACCTCTCTTTTCCTCTGCACTTTAAGCTCTCCCTCGGCCTCAATCTCATCTAGGTTAAGCATTTGCATCATAAGCAACTCTATCAACACTACAAACTCCTTATCTTCAGCTCTGATTCCTCCTCGAACATTTCTCTCCAATGCAACCACCTAAACACCCACTTTTCAATAACCATCAATAGATTAAGCAAAAGTTAATCAACTCTTAACCAAATGGGTTGTAGTTTTATTGACACCTTCTTGAAAGCATAGAGTGTTAGTCCCAAACATTCATTTTGATTATATATCTTTAGGTCAAAGGTCCGAACATTAAAAGTTAATTGTAAAAATTTTACAGGTTTGGCAGGTGATCCAAGTGGGGGTGTAAAAGATAGATAGGTTCACCTTATTGGAAAGCTTAGCAACCTCATCACTGACTCTACCCATTCTTGCCTCTTCTTGGTTTCCCATGGTGTGACCACTCTTGTCTCTGCACCTTATCTTTTCTCTAACTGAGAGTGAATAGTTTAGCTTTTGTCTTTGGGGATAATTGGAGTGAAGAAATGTGAGAGGTTTCAGGGTTATGTCTGGAAATACAAAGAATGATAGAGTAAGCAATCAAAAAGTAGACTTTGAAAACAACCTCTCAGCTTATTTGATGTGGAAATCATATCATAGGTTTATATGTTGTGGTCATTAGAAAGTTAGTAAATTTATCACTCGTTTTCTGCATCTCTTAGTTCAATGTATGTATAATGAAAATGACTAGTCTTTATAAAACTGCAGAGAATGGTGTCCTACTGAATATGAAATGATATGGAAGCTAGAAGAAGAGGCCAAGAATAATGGCAAATACAAAAGCATAGTTAAAACTTAAAAGTTTGCAACAATAAGTAAAACAGTAGATGCTTTGACCCCAAATGAGAAGTGAGTGATGTATCCCTCTGAGATTCTCTATCACATTTCATTGTCGCTTTCTACGCTTTTTCATTTTTTTGATTTAAAATTCTTTAATTTCTTCGTTTTCGCTTCGCAGCTATAGATTTTACATGGAAAATGGGATCCAATTGAAAATGATAAGATAATTAAGATACATGAACTTCGATTTTGCCTTTTATAGCTGCACAAGTCGTTGATGACGTCGTCATCATAATCATTAGCTTCAACCCAAAGCTTAATCAAAATAGATAATCTCTTTTGTAGACATCTTCTTTTTACCTCACGGGGCTTTTGGTTATTCATTTTCCATTTCCAAAATTGTTCACAAGATTTTTATTCATATATATATAAATTGTTACGAAGACGAATCTTGCGTCGCCGACGGGAACACCTTGCTACACTCCGATCTAATTTCTACTACTCAACAACATCCTCTTCAACGAGCTCGATGATGATGATGACGTCATTGATGACGTTGATCTCCGATCACCTCCTGATCCTCCTCCGCCGTTTATCTCCTCATCAAACACTTCAATTCTAACCTCTCCTTCTCTGACGCCATCTCCGGCGTCAACCCCTGTCGTCAACCCCTGTTTTGAAATTCTCTTCCATCACAGCAAGAGACAGAGAAAATTCTCTGAGGTTCTCGGCGGCGATGTTCTCATCTTCTCCGGCTGTAAACAATTGCAGTCTAACCTCTGCTTCTTCTTCTTCCGCGCCATTAACGGCCGGCTTGAGTTTTTCTTCATCGGAGGCGGCGAGAACAGGGGATCGACAGAGAGGACAAGTGGAATGAGAAGACAACCACATATCTATGCACTCCACGTGAAACCCATGCCCGCAATTTCTCAACTTTCTTCCGAAATCTCCCACTTCCCACAAACCCAGACATATCGCACACTCCTCCTCTTCTTCTTCTTCTTCTTCATCGTCTTTCTCGTCATCTTCGTAAACGAACAGAGGAATCGAAGAAATCACTGAAGAATCCAAACCTTTGTCATCGCTTGTTGCAGCCGCAGCAGAAACTCCACCATCGAGACCTCCCAGTGGAACAGAAGGTATGATTCTTGTCGTTGTGACGGATCTTCTCCGGTTTCTTCTTCTTCTCCGGTGGCGTCGAGCGGCGGAGAATTCTCCGTCGGAGCCTGACCAGAAAAAACGAGCGTAGAAATGGAGAAGCAAGACGAAGAGGACGACTAAGAGAAGGAAGACGAGAGCAGCTAAGAGGACATTGGAGTTGTAAGAAGATAAGATTTTAAGGAAACTTGATAGATTGCTTCTCACACCCATTGAGCTTTCGTCTTCTTGTTGTTGTTCGCTCATAATCTTGATGGTTTCGGAGAGTTCCCTTTTCTCTCGGATCAGCTCATGATTTCTTTATTCCTTGGAGGGTTAATTATATATACTATGTGTAAAGTGAAGTGTATAGGGAAAATCAAAATTACTTATAAATGCTATTAAAAAATATGCGATTAAAAGACGAAATTATGTATTGAGAACAAAAAAAATATATATATATATACTAGTCATTTTCATTGATTATTTATATACAAAACCCCACATAATCAGGATATTTGGTCAAGAATATAATTTCGGAATTCTTAAAATATTCAAAGGAACTTAACCCATTCTCGAGCCAATTGTCGTCTTTAAATTATATATCGAAGGAAAAAAATATCCTTGTGAAAAGTAAGTCATATTATATTATTAATATATATATGGATTACATGCCATAATCTTGGTTTGGAAAATTGATGAAATGTGATGTGTAGAAGTACTTGCAGGGAAGGTTGTAGGGCTTTGTCTTTTAGTGTGTTGTGGTTGCAACCAAATAATAGAGGGAGGAGGTTATGAGTTTAAAAGACGGGTGGGGTTTGTTTTTGTATCTATTACTATACAAATTATGAATCAATCTCTAAATTTATAATCATATGATTTCCTATAAGTATTTATATAGTGTTTAATAGACACTCACATTAAAGACCATACAAAATAGTCTCAATACATGAGCAAATCTTACGTTCCAATAACATATTTTAACCGAGAGGTTGTGGTGGAGTGGTTTCCATCCGGGGGAAGATTCGACCTTGTTGGTCCAAGCCAGAGATCGAGTCTCTCCGGGTGCAGAATTATCAAATTTACTCTTGGTCAAATAGAACATAATGAATGGACTGTGTCATTTCCACTCGGGAGATTAGTTTGGGTCCGTTAAGAAACTGAAATTACTTCTGAATTTAATCAAAAAAAAAAACATATCTCTTATATTGTCATTTAGTAGAAAAATGAATCAAATACTGCATTAAAATATTATTCTAGATATTAGTTTCATTTTCTTTTTTCTTTGACTGAATGTTATTTACTTGTGATTTTATTTTTTAGTAAAGAGATGTTCAATATTGTTTCTCATCACTTATATTTTCATAATAAAAATAGAAGCATCAACATAGAAGACTCGGAAAATTTGTAGTCGCAAGAATAAATTATACGTAACAGAAAAGAAGTAGGTCCCATGTAGGTTATACCGAGCCAGAAATATAGTTGGGTAGACGAAAAAAAAAAAAAAGTAGGTAATGGAGGTCACATGAAAGATAGCTTAGAAAAGAAGGCAAGTAGAGGGAGAGATCGGAAGATTTTACGTGAACATAAAGCAAAAGTAGAAGACGAGGAACGCTATGCAATTCCATCTAAACATCTTTACACGTTTCTCTATTAATCAATCATATACTATATTTTCTCTTTAAATATTGAGAAAAGCATATAATATGATATTCATATTTACCTGCGAAATATATATTCGATGTTCACAGGACCTAACCACGAGGAGCCGAGGAGTGTCTTTGACGAAACTTGTTAAGTCTTCTTAGTGGTTTAACTCAGTTTAAACCGGGATCGGTCCAATTTATTCCGATCGACGATAGTTTATAACAGCCGCAAAGATCAGTCCAACTCGGATATGTTATCACCTTCATGGCTCATTAAGCCCGACTTCACTAAGTCGACACCAAACTCCAAAATAGCGGAAATATTTCTTTATCACTTCCGAATAAAAAGTAAAATCTTGCCGAAAAAAAAGAAGTTTGCCTTTATCAAACCTGAGAAGAAAAAGGAAATCATGACAATTCGTCCGACTCAAACATGTATTAATAAAGGGTACTTCATTCATTCAAGATGATCATACAATATATTCACGAGACCTAAGAGATTATTAGTTTCGAGTTTTCCGGTATCTAGTTTCTTAGATCTTACTTGTTTTCCGATTAGCTCGTCGGCCTCCGACGATCTAGTTTTTCTTGTACTTTGCCGAGATACTTAATAAAATGAGATTCTGATCATTTTTTTTGGTTAACTTAGTTGAAATCCACGTTTAACAAATCTTTATATGACTCGTCAAGAGAACATAGTTTACCCCAAAAAGAACAAATCCCCTTGAATTTGTAAATGATTTTTCTTTTCACTTCTCAATGTTATACAGTACTACAGAATTATGCTTTCTAATTTTCGGTTAAATAATGGTCAAAACATGTTTCCATTTAATATCAGTTTTTTTTTTCTTCTTTCTTGTTTGCATTATTTCACATGTAAATGTATGTATAGTACTTGAGTGGCATAATAATTGTTTTGTCAATAGTTGTAAGAAAATGACAATTCTTGAAAATGGCAGTCATGAAAATGAAAATAATAAGATAGATATAAATGTAGATAGGTGAGGGATTATTAGAGTCTAAGAACTTTATTGACCAAAAGTCACTCTTCTTCCCATAAAATAAGGGTTGCAGTTGCAGTTGCAAACAGCACCTACTCCTTATTTTGAGCCTTTCTTTTTCCAACTTCCAAGCATTTAGCCTTTTTTTTTGTTGTTGTTGTTGTTGATAAGCTGCATTTAGCCTTCTTTCCATCTTTTTTCTTTTTGACCTATTTCATTTTTTTTTCCCTCATGTTCATAGTTTTTTTTCTTCTTACGGCATCATGTAAATAGTTAGATATCAATACATAGTTAGCTATAGACATTAATTTTTTAAGTTCGGTTCACATCAAATATTTTAGATTTTTGATAAATAGGCCCGACCTATAACCAAGTTTTGTTTTAGTTCGGTTTGGTTCAGTTCGATTTTGGATCAAAAAAATATATAAAAAAATGTTAAAAATTAATAAATTATTTTAGATGTATTTTAATGAATTTTGATTTATTCACTTCAGTTGCACCAAATCCGTGTTTGGTTTGGTTTAGTCTGTATAAAGTTTTCACTGAATATCGGTTCGGTTCGATTCGTTTTTTCTTACCCCTATTAAAGGAACAATATTTGACTATTGGATATGTACAATAGTTACCTCTTACATCAAACCTTTAGTAGTAAAAAATCCGACATAAAAGATGCAATTTGATATTCAAGGGAGGAACAGCTCAAAAGTGGCCTGTTAATACTTTCGTGGACACAAGAAATTAAATGGTGAGGTTCGAGATAGAGATGGGCTGTTTTTATTTATTTGTGGAGCCGATCGGATTTTGGGTTTATGATCCATTTAATCTGCTGGGCCCTAAATTAACTATCAACTTTTTACTTGTTAGAAGGACCACCACATTATTCCCTTTTTGAGGCAGCAAACACAAACCACTTTCTTTGCTTTGCGATGTTTCGCTTCGACAAAAGACCCAATACGAATTGGACTGTGCTGGCTAATCCAACTCAGAAGATTTATTTGCAAAACAAAGTGGATATTTATGCATGAGAAATAATCACATGGTCTGAACAAAGTTGAAAGCTACAATAACATAATTTGATGACAAATACTTGTATCTTAAGCCAAAACACACGTCAAGCACTTGCACCAAAAAAACATATCATAAGATTCTCTTGTCTAACACAGGGCAAAGACTCAAACTTTGAGAGATGACAAAGGAATGACTCCTTTCGAAGCAACAACCATCCATCATGTTCAGTGCCAAGTAACATATCTTATAATAATAAAGCAAATCACTGTGATGCCAACAGGCAAAAACCCCATGACCAAATTTAATTTGATCAAGTGCTCACCTCCGTTTTCTTCTCTTCTTCCTTCTCCTTCTCTTCCTTTGCAGGGCTTTCTTCTTCTCCCTTGGCTTTCTCTTCAGTTCTCTTATCCTCAACGGAAAGATTCTCAAGTAAACCAGCAGCCTCGTCGCCCTCTGTGCTCTCTTTCCTTACTTGCTGGCTTTCAGCTATTTCAGTGAACTTCTCCATAAACGTTTTGCAATCTGTTTATGCAAGACTATCATCAGTTAGCCACTTGAGAATCTACAACCAAATAAATAATTCAGACAGCACAACACTCAAGGATATTCTTCTACTCTCATCATCACAGCAAAGAAAGATTACCCGTATCTTACAGATTTAGGCAACATAAATACGATCATGTTAGTTGTTCAACATCTTACGTATTACAGAACCATTTTGTCTGTAAGACCGACGACCTCAGACACCAACCCAGTTTTGGGCAATGGCCTGATGTTAGCCCATAAGGCTGATCAAGAGTTAACACTTTCACTAGTCATCGAAACATTACGTCTCCCTGAAATAAAAGCATGGGGCAAGATTCCAAGAACTGCCTCTACAAAAGCAACTAGCGTTTTCATTGCAGCCACGAGCTCTCAACAAGGATCTTCCGAATCACAACTCACAGCTACAAATAGTGACTTCAATAATCACAACCAGAGTCTTATGAGAGGTATTTCAAAACCACATTCGCTGATTCAACTGCCACAGATTACTACTTGAACATATAGATCTCCAACACTAAAACCGACCACATTAAAAAACCACTTCATTCAAACCCTAATGAGAAACCCCAGGATTGTATAAGTATACTTACTCTCGATTGACGCAAATCTAATGCAGAAAAGCTCATCCTTCAACTCGCCATCGGAAAAATCAGTAGCGTGCCATAAACACGACTTCTCATTCCCACTATGTTCCTGAACAGTCATCCCAGACGAAACTGCAGAGAAACACATTGATACATAAGTTTAACACGAAACAACTAGATCAGGCAGGCGCAGAAAACAGCATAAATAGCGCACGTACTGAGGTGATTGGCGCAGATCTTTAGGGTTTTAGATTGTCTCATGACAAGGCGAACCTTTCCAGTCTGCTTATGCTTCAATAGCTTAACAGTTCCAGCTCCTCTCTCCTTCCATTGTTTCCCATCTTTGTCGAATCGATACAGCTTCGATTTCCTACGGATCAAAATTAAGAAATTAGAGACAAACCTAAACAAGAGAGAAGGGAACAGATATCGGAGCAAACAGACTAAGAGAATGATTACATACAGATCGAGGACGGCGTCTTCATCTTCCTCGCCGGTGGTGACCGCAACTTCCTCAAGCCTGACAATCGGAGCCACCTGAGCTCCGGTGTCCTCATCTTCGTGGACATCGGCCTCCTCTTCGCGGTGCTCGTGCTCTGGCTCAGTGCTCGCCATCTCTCTGTTGAACTGTTGAAAGTGTGTGTGCTCTGCAACTTGCTCACTCTATTTGGGAGAGAAGAAGTTTCGAGGACCCGAGGGTTTTTACTTTATATCCAACTTAGGCTTCAGATTATCTAATGGGCTACTAGGCCTTCTTAACCTCAATCATTTCAGCCCACTAACGGCCCATCAAATAAACAGCTTATGTCTAAATTGTAGTGGCAATCATGCAAATTAGTTATGAACTTATGGGTTATTGGCGACGGGAAGGAGACTTTTTGGTTATCTTTATATTATTTGGTTATTTTTATAATATTATCCGAGAATACATTTTTGAAAATGAATTTTGTTTTGTAAGTTATCATTACAAATAAAAAAAATAATTAAAATAGAAAAGAAAATAATTATCTTTTAAAATTATTGATGAGAATATGGAAAATATTTATTTATCATTATTTACTATTTAGTTTCTTAATTATTTTGAATATTATATATCTTATTATATAAAGTTGGATCTCTCAACGTGAGCGTGCCACATAGCATAATTCTCACTCACGAGATCGTGACATTTGTCACGGTTAATTTAGATCTTGACTTGTGTCAATTTAATTTAAAAAAGGTAAAAATGAATTAAAGTAAATATTAAAAAATGTTAAACTAAAAAAGGCAATCTTAAAAAAAAAAAAAAAACAAGAATAAGTAAGGAAAACTTATAATAAAGGAAAATGACAAAAGGAACTTAAAAGTTTATAATCTACAACCACGACCAATCTTAAAAAAGGAAAATTATAAATATACTCTAAAGTTAATGAAATTATTAATATATGACCAAACTTAGAAATTTAAAATCATTTTCATGATTAAGATCGCAACATGTGTCAAAAGAATAATATAAACTCTCATATTGTTAGTTATTTATTTAAAAAAAAGAAAAAATAACAAAAAAGGAAAAAGAATTGTGTTTTATATTATGGAAATTAATAAAATTGAAAAAGTAAAATAAGAAAAAAAATTAAAACTACCAAATAAAAATAACAAACAAATAAAAAGAATTGTGTTTTATAAGATGTAATCAAATAATATTGAAAAAGTAAAGTAAGAGAAAAAATAAAAACTACCAAACAAAAAGTGTTAAATATAAAGAAAAATGTTTCAAAGTTAGTAACTCGCCTGATCGCGACACGTGTCAAGTCAAACGATCAGATTTTAAAATGTGTTTAATAAATTTTCAATTATATTTTTACACATAATATTAACATTAATAAAAGTAAAATTTAAAATCGATTCCTAATCCTAAAAAGTAAAGGGGAAAAAATAGTAGTTATGTTTAGATTAAGAAAAAGTAAACAAAAATTATAAATAAATGCAAAGTTAAAAAAAAACCATATTTTAGTTTAGAGTAAAAAATTAAACAATAGATTACAATCCTAAAAAGAAAAAGAATAAAAGTCAAAGTTTATAAATAAAAAAAAAGGAAAAACCATATTTCATTTTAGCATAAGGAACTTAAACAATAGCTTACAATCTTAAAAATCTAAAGTTTTAAAAATAGAATTAAACAAATGGTATTTTTATTTAGATTAAGAAAATTAAAAAATAGAATACAATCCTAAAAACAAAATGAATTTTCATTCGCCACCTCTATATAACCAAATTGATAGTTTCTCAATTTCACAACAAAAAAAACTTCTCAATTTCACAACAAAAAAACTTTTCATAACATTTTTCGTCTATAAGTTGCATATAATATTTTGTCTAATATAAGACATGATTACGTAAAGATAAATTTCATGTTACGTAAAGAGAAAAACCTGAACGCGCCACGTGTCAAGTCAATCGATCAAATTCTCACTTGTGTAAAAGAAATTAAAAAAAAAAAATCCAATTAGTTTTTGACACATAATATTAACAATGGAAGGATAAATTTATAATCGACTCATAATCCTAAAAAGTAAAATAACTAAACAATAAAAAAAAATAAAAAAGTAAATTTATCCTAAAAGCCAAAATTGATTAAAAATTAAAAAAAAATCGATTAATAAAAAAACTCAAAAATTTGGAAAATTTAATAACCGATTCATAATCTTAAAAGGTAAAGTTACTAAAAAATTAAAAAATATTAAATATTAAGTTTATCCTAAAAGGCAAAATTAATATATAAAAAAAAGAAAAACAAATCCTTAGTTTTTCCATTTATATTAAGGAAACAATTAATTACTAATCTTAAAAGGAAAAAATCAAATTTCTCACCTCTATGTAAACCACAATTTGGTAGTAAGTCAATTACACACCAAAAAATTTAAAGTCCAATAATCGTATCCAGAACTATTTACTGCATATGCTTCACCAAATGTTTCCTTCAATATATATATTTATTTCATCGAAAACTTTGTTTCTAAATTTAGGTATTATATTTTTTCATAAGTGATCTAATTTTGTTTTCCATTTTTTTGTTTTTAGTTTTTTTTTTCACTATAAAATATTAAATTACAAACCCGCATATATGCAGATACTTATCTAGTTTGTAAATAATAATCAATCCATATATTCAAAGAAAACAAATCTATTCGAAATCTTGCTATATTTTTCACTATAATTTATTATATTTTATTTGAATATATATCAAAATAAAAGTTGAAAAATATTTTATTAATTTTATAAAAAGTTAGACACAAAAAATTGATTTTTTAAAAGAATTCGTGAACTAACCACAAAACTAGAGTCATTAAATAGTGCATATTAAAGTTTTTTTTTTAATCATCTGAGTTTATTTGTATTGCAAAAAGCAGCTCCATAACAGAGCATAACAAAAGTTCCAAAAAGACGAAAGGAAAACAACATGGCAAGATCGCTTCAAGGCATAAAAATAAGGAGTTAAAGAAGCGATACCTAAGCGAAAAATATCTCAATCGTATAGACATCTCTCCATTCACCATCGGTGAGTTATTAGATGCTTCTCCTTGCGTCATGTCGAATACGATCTTGTAACCATGCTGGACCTCCTATTGAGAGATATGATTGGAAACGTCCATCTCTCGTGACGCTCCTTGCGGTTTCTCTTGCTACGTGGTTAGACTTCAAAGATTCAAGTTCAAATCCACAACTTGCAAAGCCTTGTTCCAGGTTCCGAACTTGTTCCGTTAAAACTCGATATCTTGGCCACTCATCTGGTTTCCATATTGCATCACATGCTGCTTTGCAATCCAAGGATATCACCACATTAGTCAATCTCAGATGACGCAAACTTTTTAAAACCCAAAGTACTCCTAGCAATTCACCCACAATACGGTGTGAGGCTCTCGTGAAAGCTTCAATTGCGTGAAAAACCACATTACTCTAATGATCTCTAGCAATCCACCATGCACCACAATGTAAAGTTGCATTCCGCCATTTCACATTCATGTTACACTTTATCACATTCCTCACAGTGGATGCCATTTTTCCTCTGAAATCTGGGCAGTCAAACCACCGGTCGTTGCTGCATTGACATGTCTATTAGCCTCTCTCCATGCTTGTGAATCCTCAACCGCCCTTTTAATCACTAAGGAGATTGCTTCCTGTTTCCCAGTGTAGAGGATTGCATTTTTGTGCTTCCAAATGCCCTACAAAATCCAAGGAATCTGACCTTTAATACATTCTGGTGTACCTTGAGATTCCATCAAATCCAAGATATACTCCATATTTTCTTCAAGTGAATTCGAAAACCCAGGAGTCGGGATTGGGATATGCGAATCAAACATAATTTGTTGCGCAAACGAGTATTGAAACAGCACGTGATTTATCGTCTCCGAGTCTTGCTGGCACAACTTAAAGTTATGTTTTCAATATTATAGGTTTTGCGGGTTAGCCCGAATAATATTTTAGTTCACTGCAAAACGGGTTAAATAGACAAATTATTCCGTTTGACAACTCAATCTATAATCATGAGTTAGACATATTATAAAATTCAAATAAAAACAATTTTTTTTAAATTTCAAAACAATTTCTTTAAAAAAAATTACTCCACGCTATAATTGGCGCGGATTAAGTCCTAGTTAAAAAATAATAAATAAGATGTTAGAAAACAATTTTAAGGCACAAACAAGATTCCATACAGTTCCATGGCGATACGATGCTTAATGTTGAATACAAGTGTCAACGTTATTCAAATGTAATCCATGTAGGAATTTCGAGTTTAAGTATGAAGAACGAAAGAGAGAATATGATGAATATTTTCTTGTATATCTTTTTCTTCTTTTACATCACATATATAAAGAGAAAAAAACTAACTCATCACAAATATCTAACACAAATATTTAACTCTAGTTGCAACATAAGTTGTCAACTTTGACTTTCTAACACAAATATCTAACTTCTGTTTTAAGTGTTTATTCGTGGTCATTGTTCATCCGAGAGCATCAGAATGGTAGATGTGGATATTGTAAAACGAGGGATTTGCTCCCCTAGCATACTTCACTTTAACACATTTCAACAATCCAGAAGGAAACGTGGTCTAAACTAAATTGGAGTTGCGACCAATGAAAAATCAATGAGTGTGTTGCATATATAGTTAGGGTAAAGAAAAATGATCATAAATACATACTTTTGGTATGTGGATGAAGCTCGAAGTGAAGTCATATGTAACTATAGAGCGGAAGAAGACCTCATGGCTAAGAAATATGCCATAACCTAAAAATCAACCCCATAAAATTCTATCTTACGTCCTTTATCATGTGTCCTGACTAGTTATCTACATAGTCATAAAAGCTATTATACAATATTTTAATAATATATATTCTTTTGAGAGAACTAAAAGTGGTGAATATTATATCTTGGGAGGGTTTTTAGTCTATTCCCTATAAATTATTCGGTTCATGATTATTTATACACGAAATATCGATTAATGTTAAAAACATAATGAACTACTTAATTTTTTGAATTTACTACCTAAAATTAAGAAATTTGGTCAATTTCAGCAAAACCGTATAAATGGTTTCCCTTAACGGAAACTGACGTAGCTGAGAGATCGCTCAACGGTTTGGTCGAATGGAACCAATCAGCTTCTGATTCTCCATTCTTCTTCAAAGATCTTGAAGCTGCCTCCTAATTTCCGAAATTTCTGATTCTCCATCTTCTTCTTCTTCTTCCTTTTTTTTTCTGTTTCCGTTCCGATTTTGAAACTTTCTCCGTTCTTATAATCAATCGAGAGAGAGGAAAATGGCTCAATCCTGCCTTAAAATCGTTCGAATCAACAATCTAAGGAACAGAGTGAACCGTCGGATTCTGATTTTCCGTCGATTTACGCGGTAGCTATGGAGCAGGATCATCGCTTGCGCTCCCGGAAAATCACGGAGATATCTGTTGCTGTCTCCCGCCACGCCGTCTCCGACTGTCTCTCGTCCCCAGCCTCCTCCGATCCCCGCCGTGGACGTCGGTGGTGGTGAGTTCGTACGACACGCACCGGTTTACGACCGCGATAACAGCCACCGTAGATCGGATTATGATCTGGTTTCTCTCAAGATCAGCCTGTTAGGAGATCCAGAAATCGGAAAAACCGGCTTCCTGGTTAGTTTACACAGAAAAAAATCATTTCACGTCTCTTTCGATTTCGAATTAAAAGACATTCGATCTATTTCCGATTGCGAATCTACAAGATTAATTTGAATTGGTTGATTTTGATTTGAAGGCGAAATACGTTGGTGAAGAGAAAGAAGTTGAGATGAGAGAATTGGAGAAAAGGATCAATTGTACGGACAAGACGTTATCCATGGGAGGGGCTCGCATTTCCTACAGCATCTGGGAATTAGAAGGTATCATCTCCTTCACGAGCAATATCATCATCACTTCACTATTGTTAAGTCCATAAAATTGGAAGATTAAATTAGATAACATTTTATATAGGAGCTGAGAAATCACGGGATCAAATCCCCATGGCTTGCAAGGACTCTGTAACTTGGTGAGATTTAATTTGTGGTTTCTCGAAGACGAGAGGAGAAGAAGCAAGGTAAGGTTTTGGGAATATTTTTTTTTTTTTTAATTGATATAACCAAAACGACGTCGTTTTAGCTACGTTGAATATTGAAACTCAACAAGTTATAGAGTTTTGGTATGAACAATTAAAAAAAAAAATCGATCAAATCTACCAAATCTCAAACTAGACCAAACCATTGAGCCACCTGTCAGCCATGTCAGCTTCCGTTAACGGAAAACAAATACTGTTTACGATTTTGGTGAAATTGATCAAATTTCTTAATTTCATGTAGTAAATTCAAAAAATTAAATAGTTCATGATGTTTTTAGCATTAATCGATATCTATCAGGAGCCGAATACTTTATTGGGGAATATATTAAAACTACATTATTTTCATCCTCACACATTATTTTCATTGTCTTATGTCATAGTTGAATTGTTATGTTTATTTTTCGCTATATCTTGAAGCTCATCGCTTATTTTTGTAATACAACTTATAGTTGTGTGGATTGGTTAATGATTGCCTTTGAAAATCATGACAGTCCCGTGAGTATCCAAAACTAAGGACTCAAGCCATGAGATAAACGAGTACAATAAAAATTACTTTTTAAAATTACTAATGTACAAAAGTATTTGGCATGTGGGTTTCTTGGTACATATACTCTCCAAATCTCATTCCAAAATAGAGGTTAAAACAAAATTCTCTCAAACCCCACTACATATCTCACTTCAAAATAGAGTAATTAATAGGATTACTCTAAATAAGGAGTAACAAATAGGTTTACTCTATTTTTTTAGTCATCACTCTATTTTGGAGTAAAAAATGGAGTTATATATTGGAGATACCCTAAAAACAAAAAGATATTTTTCAAAGGTCATTTTTTCCGTTAAAAGACATTCATTTCAAAAGTTAATTACAAATAAAAATTGTTGTGGAAAAAGCTTTCATATTGGTTCGTCTCCTGGAGGGCGTCAAAGCAAATGAAAATAAATGTCGATAGTTTCGTCAATGTATTGTTTTTCAAAAAAACTCTTAACGCTAAAATCAATATTTTTTCGTGGTGCAAATACAAAAACGGGGTCACATTACACCCGGCCGGAAAAGGTGGTTTGTGGTTTATATGTCCATTTTTGAGCAAAATAGTGGTGAAATCGATGAGATTTTGGTTTTGCAAAAGAAAAGAGACGAAAGGTCTATTTTGTAAGGAGAATGATGATTTGGTAAAACTGTTTAGGTTCAAGGAGCTCAGAATATGCATCTGGATACTTAAGCGCACATTCCTCATTTATAAGAGCGTAATCTATCCTCTTCGAGATGGGTGAGTCATCCTGCTTATTCCACAAGGAATACGCGAGCCCTTTTGAAGGCGTCTCAAAAAAGTTTGCCTATTTGATTGCGAAGTTTACATCTATTTCTGGTGTTGGTTCCTCTAACCTACCCGAAATACTACCAAACCTATCCGAAGTGCTACCATAATATTGCACCACTGAATCAGTTTCTCCGTGGATATACCAAATCTTGTAACCATGCATAAATTTAGTCATATATAAGTGATTCCATACTTCCCTAATAGAGACTAATCTAATTAAGATTCCTACATTTAGTACAATGACAATATATTTTACCGTACGAACTCATCCGTCAATTGGCCCGTCGCGGGATCATGCGGAGGTTTGTCCATCCACGATCGAAAATAATCATAAGGGTTTGATGAAGACATTTTGTAAGTTTTTTGTTGTGTTTATGTTGTGAATGAGGGGGGGGGGGAATAGTTGTAGTGAATTTTAGCGGGTTTCCGACGTTTTTCTGACAGATTTTAAAATTTCAAACGGCTACAAAACAACTACTTCAACGGATACATTAACGGATATATTATCGTCGGAAATCGGTCAGGAATTTCCGACAAACAGACAACCCTCAGAAATCCGTCGGAAATTTCGGATCGATTTCCAATGAATTTAGATTCGTCGGATATCGGTCGAAAATCTGTCCAAAATTTCTGATAGATTGAAGGTCGTCGGAAATGACTGTGTTTTTGAATCTTCGATGCCTTTTGTATCAACATCTGCAACTAGGTAAGCTGAGTTGAGAAGTCCTTAGAATTTGATTGAAATCCCCTGCAACTACCTAGGGATGACTTGATGAAAATCTTTGTATTTCCCTTGATTTACATTGATGAGTTTGCACAGTATTTAAAGAGGAGACAATTACAACGTTCCTATGATTTTGGCAACTCAATCTTAATAATAGCAGACCGAGTCTTAAGGAGAATGAGTCAAGAGTAAGTCATATTCGTTCACCCTCCCGCAGTGAAAACGTCGGAGCATCTGACGGTTAAGCTGTGACGAAACTCGTTGAACAGAGTTGTGGGCAAACCTTTCGTAAAGATATCTGCATATTGCATTCTGGAAGGAACATGTAACACCTTGACCTGTCCAATGGCAACCTTCTCTCGTACAAAACGAAGATCAATCTCCACATGTTTTGTTCGTTGATGCTGAACTGGATTGTTGGACATATAGACCGAGCTTATGTTATTGCAGAAAATCAGAGTTGCTGATTGCATTGGGCAATGAAGTTCGAGGAGACAGATTCTGTAGCCAACATGTTTCAGCCACTGTGTTAGCCACACCCTTGCACTTGATCGTGATACCGTGGGTTGCCGCTTTGAAGACGATGATATCAGATTTTCACCAAGGTAAACACAATAGCCTGACGTCGAACGCCTTATATTGGGACAGCATGCCCAGTCCGCATCAAAGTAAGCCGTTAATTTACCAAGCTTGGACCGAAACAGTTGTAAACCATGATGATGTGTGCCTTGGATATATCTGATGATGCGTTTCAAGGCTTGCAGGTGCTGCACTCTGGGATCATGCATAAAGAGACATACTTGTTGCACCGCATAAGTGATGTCTGGTCGCGTGAATGTCAAATATTGTAGCGCACCTGCAAGGCTTTGGTACTCTGTTGCATTTGGTATCAGATCACCAGCCTCCCCAGACAGCTTAGAATTTACATCTACGGGAGTGGATATCAGCTTACAATCACGCATTCCAGCTCTGTCAATGATTTCTTTCGCGTAATGGCTATGGGAAAGAAGAATTCCAGCATCGTTGTAGTTAACTTTTACGCCCAGAAAATAGCTCAATTTCCCCATGTCTGTCATTGGAAACTCCTGTTTGAGGGACGTGGTAATTTCATCAATGAGAGATTGGCTTGATCCCATGAGAATAATGTCGTCAACATAGAGCAAAAGATAGGCAATGGAGGCTCCATTTATGTAAACAAATAGAGAAGGATCGCATTTGCTTGTCAAAAATCCAAGACGAGACAGAAATTTGGTAAACCTCGCATTCCAAGCCCGAGGAATTTGTTTTAACCTATATATGGCTTTGTGGAGTTTGCAGACGTGGTGTGGGTGAGTCTTGCTTACAAATCCCGGTGGCTGGTGCATATATATCGTCTCCGTAAGAGTTCCATGGAGAAACGCATTTTTTACGTCCAGTTGCTTGGTGTTCCAATTGCGAGAAACCGCAACATGAAGAACTGTACGAATTGTTGCAGGTTTGACAACCGGCGAGAACGTTTCGTTGTAATCGATTCCTTCTGCTTGTGTCTTTCCATTTGCCACCAACCTCGCCTTGTACCGAGTTAGCACACCATCTGCATCATGTTTATGCTTCAAGAACCACATAGAATTAACAATGTTAGCCCCTTCAGGACGAGGTACAAGACTCCAAGTCCTATTATCAATTTGAGCATCGTACTCTTCAGTCATTGCTGGATTCCAGTTTGGATCGGTTAGAGCTTTTTGGTGGGTGGTTGGGATTGGAGAAATCGAATATGTGAGAAGAGATAAAACTGGTTTGGTTTTTCGAATGCCACTTCGACTTGTCGTAGTCATTCGATGACGTGTGGTAGTCGGAGCTACAGTGGGTATCAAAAGATTTGATGAGGGATTTGGTATTGGTGACGGAACAAAAGTTTGTGTTTCGATAGGTGGAGTTGAAATCGGAGATGTTGTTTCGAGGATTTGACGGAATAAGGCAAAAGGCTCATCGAGTTTTTCCAAAAAATCGTATGTGGAAGATGTTTGAGATTTTGGTTTCGCTGCCGGGAAAGTGGATTCATCGAACACCACATGTCTCGAAATGATGATTTTATTTGTTATGAGATCAAGGCATCGATATCCACGATGTTGAAGAGTATAACCCAAGAAAAGACATGGTGTAGATCGTGGGGAGAGCTTGTGTGTGGTGGAGTTATTGAGATTTGGAAAACAGAGGCACCCGAAAACGCGTAAGTGATCGTAAGTGGGTTGTTTGCCAAATAGAACTGAAAATGGGGTTTTATGATCAATGGAAGAGGATGGGAGAATATTTAGAAGATGGGCCGTGATATGAAGGGCCTCGACCCAATAGGATGGTGGGAGGTGTGCTTGAAACAGAATAGAACGAATGGTGTTGTTGATCGTTCTATTCATTCTTTCCGATTTCCCGTTTTGTTAGGAAGTGTACGGGCAGGAAAAACGAACAAGAATCCCATTGGTATCAAAATGTCGCTGGGATTGAGCATTAGAATATTCTTCTCCATTATCACATTGGAATGATTTGATAATAGAATTGAATTGAGTTTTAACGTAAGAAGAGAAATGAAGAAATTTGGAGAATACGTCGCTTTTTCGACGCAATGGATATACCCAGAGAAAGTGAGAATAGTCATCAAGAAATAGAACATAATATCGAATCCCGCTTATGCTCGAAATTGGCAATGTCCAAATGTCCGAGTGAATTAACTCAAAGGGCTGAGATGAAACAAAATTTGATTTATGAAAAGGAAGTTTTAAGTGTTTCCCAATTTGACAAGCATTACAACAAGAGAGTAAGCTGTCCTTATTACAAGCAAAAAAATAAGAAGAAATCAGAGATTTTAGTGTCTCATTATTCGTGTGACCGAGCCTTTGGTGCCACAAAGAAGGAGATATAGATAGAAGAACTGAGTGAGACGTGTTTGATTTATTGGGAAGAGGCAGCATAGGATAGAGATCACCATTACTCTCACTGCGAAAAAGAGTTGTCCGAGTGAGAAGATCTTTCACAGAAAAACCAAACGGATCAAATTCAACGGAACAACAATTATCTTTTGTGAAACGACAGACAGAGATAAGATTTTTAATTATTTTTGGGGTGACAAGAATATTATGAAGGTGAAGAGAACGTGAAGAAGTGAGAAGAGAAGAGGACCCAGAAAGATGCACTGGAATGGAAGAACCATTACCGACAATGACCGTGTTCCGGTGTTTAAATTGATAACTGATTGGAGCATAACTGATGAAGAGGCTAAGTGAGCGGTGGCACCAGTATCCATGTACCATCCGCCTGATNTTATTACAAGCAAAAAAATAAGAAGAAATCAGAGATTTTAGTGTCTCATTATTCGTGTGACCGAGCCTTTGGTGCCACAAAGAAGGAGATATAGATAGAAGAACTGAGTGAGACGTGTTTGATTTATTGGGAAGAGGCAGCATAGGATAGAGATCACCATTACTCTCACTGCGAAGAAGAGTTGTCCGAGTGAGAAGATCTTTCACAGAAAAACCAAACGGATCAAATTCAACGGAACAACAATTATCTTTTGTGAAACGACAGACAGAGATAAGATTTTTAATGATTTTTGGGGTGACAAGAATATTATGAAGGTGAAGAGAACGTGAAGAAGTGAGAAGAGAAGAGGACCCAGAAAGATGCACTGGAATGGAAGAACCATTACCGACAATGACCGTGTTCCGGTGTTCAAATTGATAACTGATTGGAGCATAACTGATGAAGAGGCTAAGTGAGTGGTGGCACCAGTATCCATGTACCATCCGCCTGATTGAAAGCTTCAGCAAAGTCCCGTGTCGGTTGGATTTGAGAAGTTTCTGCCACATGTGCTTCTGCAGGAGGTGGATTTATTGGTCTTGGGCCCAGCACACCACGATTCTGAAATCCAGAAGGATAAAAGTTCCATGGGCTGAAGTTCTGATTGCGCCAATTGTTGTAAGCATTGACTGGGCCGGGCTAGTAATGTTGAGAAGCCCAATTGGGGTAGGGTTGACGTGGCAAGAAGTTGTGGGACGACCCCTTCCACGGTTCCCATTCCGACGATTTCCGCGGTTGTTATTGAATCTCGTCTGCTGGGCGGTGGAGTAGGAGTCGATGTCACAGCAACGAGGGCAGTGGAAGAGGAAGGATGATCAGTATGTGATGCTGATGCTTTGTTGGATTTCTTCAGTCTCGATTCCTCATCTTGAAGCATTGATTTTGCATCGTCAAAGGACGGAAACGGCTTCTGATGTTTAATGACGTTGATGATGTTGTCGAATTTCTCATTGAGACCATTCAGCATGTACATCACCAAATTTCTTTCACTCACCGGCGCATCAAGGTTGGAGAGAAAATCAACAAGAGATTTAAGACTTTGGCAGTACTCCCGAATTGACAGGTCTCCCATTTCTAACGTACGCAGCTCGTTGTCAATTTGCATTGCTCTGGCTTCCTTGTTGTTGCAAAATTGATTTTCAATACGCAACCAGATGTGTCTAGCCGTGCCACCAGTCTTGAATGGGGATTTGAAGAATGGAGGTGCAAGGGTGCCATATATCCACAGTTTGACAAGGCCGTCGCGTTTGATCCAAGGCTGATCGTCGTCACCATTTGTTGGAGTTGAGGTACCATCAACATGTCCTAACACATCAAACGTGAGGCAATGTGTTAGAAACAGTTCTCTCCAAGCTTCATAATTGTGATAATCTGTATCTAAGATGAGAGGGATGTGTGATTTGATATTTGTCACTCCGTAGGCTCGTTCAATCGCAGCAGGTTGTGCAGCCATTGAAATAGAAACCCAGCAAACAGAGAAGCAAAGAAAAAAAAGAGAAAAGGAAATTTGAAGTGCTATGATACCATGAAAATTTTTGTATTTCCCTTGATTTACATTGATGAGTTTACACATTATTTAAAGAGGAGACAGTTACAACGTTCCTATGATTTTGACAACTCAATCTTAACAATAGCAGACCGAGTCTTAAGGAGAATAAGTCAAGAATAAGTCATATTCGTTCACTTGAATGGTGAAGAAAAAAATCATAGCAGTTACGTGTTTGATATCATAGCAGTTTTTCGAGAATCTTTTGACCATTTGTTCGCTAGTATTGTTATCCCCCAAAACGTTGTTCGGCGATTATGCTTACGTGATTTTAGCCATCGAGTTGTTTGGAGATTGGTAGAACCGGACTCACACTTGTAAAACTAGTTAGGTGTGTTCATCAAGTGATATAACGGTTAAATGGCGCTACAAAATTTGCTAAAATTAAATGATACGTTGTGTTACGAGATTCACTTAAATCTGAATGATATTTTTAGCTCAAACAACAGTTTTGGCAAATGTCAAATACTGATTGCTTTCGAGTTCTTTATAATGTAGTTTTTTGGAGCTTTTAAACCATAGTCTACATTTATTTCAAAATGTTCCTACTACCATTTTCCATGTTCCATAAAAAAAACTCAGGTAAGATTCGTCTGGAATCATGAAAAAAGGGATTTCCCTATTTTCAACAACTTATATTTTGCTTTTCTTGCGTCGCGTTTCGTGTTTATGTTATAGAAGAAAGCTTTTTGAATGGTTTGGGTTTCAATTGGAATAGATGATATCTCTTATTTATATAGGACCGGGATTTTTTTATATTTAAATTTTTTTAGACAATATAAATATTTTTCATAATTAATAATAAATAAATAAAAAGTAGTCTCTAGGTTTTGTTATCAAAAGAGTACTGAAGAAATGGCTGCCCCAAAAAAAAAAGAGTAATGGAAAAAATGGTGAGATTTCAGAGAATTTAATATTTTCCTTCTTACTTTTGGATCGAATTTATTATTTTGTTAAAATAATTTGTTGTAAGCTATTCACATTGCTGGCAAACGTTTGGTAGATTATTCGTCCATTGGAAAGTGTAAATTCGTCCTTAGGATGTATGATGTGTTACTATACACAAGTCTTGCTCCTACTAATAATGTATAGTAAAGAGTTCGTCTTTCCGCTAATAATATAGAGATGGTCAAAAAGGCCACCTCCTTCTTAGAACCCTATTAAAGGGGCTTCGGTCGAAAGGACAAAAATGGGTTTGTCTTTCTAAGGATTTTCTGACTTTTTTTATATTCAAAATGGATCAACCTAACTGAGACGCGAGTCAGTACTACAGAAGGGGAGTGATTGTTCATGTACTAGGTGTTGGTCAAGATGATCTAAGGTTCAATCTGCCATTTAGTAAAATTGAAGTTGAAAGATCGTCTTTCCGAAATGGAGTTAGAATCCAAAAAATGATAATGACAGAAGAAAGTCAAATCAAAGATGGATGATGTTTTCAAGAGGCCTTTCGGGTCATTCGTTGTCCTCTCGATATTTTTGGGATTAGTTGCGGTTATCTCTCCACGGTTATTCCCTCATCTCTTGGAATTGGTGAGAATTGGTGAGATGAGTATTTATAAAGGTGTTACTTGATTCGGATTTTGGAACCAGGTCATGTCTTCAAGTTAGGTCATCCTTGTGGTAGGATCTAGGAATGCGGAGATAGTGTACTTTTTTGCAGTAATGAGGTGACCAGACTGCTATTCTGTTTGTCTTTTGATTTAATGGCGTTAAGGTCGGATGAGTGTACTCTGCATAAATTCAATCTCGTATGAATGCATTTAATATTTTGGCGGTTTTGTGATGGCTTTGACAATGGCCTGCTTAGTGGAAACGTCCGAGAAGTGAGTTTAAACTCGTCTCCTGAAGGCGCTATTATGTGGGTCCAACCTCGAGGGTTAACCACACGTATTGGCTGTTCCGAGACACCGAGAATTTCTTGTCCATTTGTTTCTTGTGGGTTGGTAGGCAGTAAGTCACCCCAACATTAACGTTAAACAACAAAGGAAAAAAAGATTTAAAATAATTATGTAATTCAATGGTGACACAATAATATGATTCTAAACAAAGTACATAAAGAGTTTCAAAATAATTGTTTTATATAATAAAACTAAAACATACGATCTCAAACAATTTAAACATAATTTATCATTGTGATTAAAATTCTGAATGGAAATTGTGCGACATAATAGATGCGGAACAAGCAGAATACATTAGTATTAAATAACATTCAGAATATTTAAAACCACATCTGACTTCAATGCTAATCCCAAATCTGGTGTTGCAGAACACTTAGCATATAACAAGCCATTCCAAGAGACAGATCATCACGCCGACCAAATTCCCCCTTTCCATAAAGATCGCTCTCCAACGAGAATATGAGCTTTCGACAGATAAACAAGCTCTCTAAGACCCACAATAAAGCTGGCAAAGTCCTTACTGATGCAAGCATGAGGTTTTGAACTGCAAACTTTCCTACTTGTTGATTCCATATAACACCATGATTAAGACCATCGGCTTTGAACATGTTTGTCTGAGATGTACTCTAAATTTGCTTTGTTTATCTATTTACGAACATGGATCACACTTGAATAGTGTTGCAACATATGATGAGAAAAAACAAACTCATCACAAATATCTAACACAAATATTTAACTCAAGTTGCAACACAAGTTGCCAACTTTAACTTTCTAACACAAGTCACTGTTCATCTGAGAGCATCAGAATGGTAGATGTGGATATTGTAAAACGAGGATTTGTTCCCCTAGCATACTTCACTTTAACACATTTCAACAATCCAGGAGGAAACATGGTCACCCGTGGGAACATCTCTACTGACGAACCATTTCAATAGTACGGGTGCTGCCGTGCCACAAGGCATACCGTTAGAGTTTGGCTTCTCTAAAGAAGAGAAGGCGCTAAAAATGAAAATGTTCGCAAGGCATACCGAAAGAAAACTAAATTGGAATTGCGACCAATGAAAAATCAATGAGTGTGTTGCATATATAGTTAGGGTAAAGAAAAATGATGATAAATACATACTTTTGGTATGTGGATGAAGCTCGAAGTGAAGTCATATGTAATACTATAGAGCGAAGAAGACCTCATGGCTAAGGAATATGCCACAACCTAAAAACCAAACCCATAAAATTCTATTATTATGTCCTTTATCATGTGTCCTTGCTAGTTCTCCACGTAGTCATAAAAGCTACTATACAATAGGGTGGATTACTAAAATAATGTTTAAATTCTTAAAAATTATTAGTTTGAATACATTTTATTAAAAAAACTAGATTAACCTAACATTCCGAAAATTACCGAAAAAACTTTTCTGTCTTTTGTTGAAAAAAAACGTAATTACAAAAATGTCATTACTTTTCTTTTGCCACGTAGGCAAAAATCAGCGCCCAGAAAAAAATAAGTCTACCGTCCTTTGACGGTAGACTTGTTTGATGTTGGTCAACTCAAATTTTGGTCGGTAGATTTGTTTGATGGATGGTAGATTTGTTTGAAAGATGGTAGATTTGTTAAATCTTGGTAGATTTATTTTGGTAGACTTATTTTAACGACGTGGTAGATATATTTATTTTTGGTAGATATATTGTCTTTGATGGTAGATTTGTTTATGAGTTGGTAGACTTTACGACCAAACCGTTGACTAACCGTAAATATTTGACTTTTTGGTAGATTTATTGACAATTGTGGTAGATTAATCTTACAAAACGATAGACTTATTTCTTTTGGTGGTAGAGTTAATCAGTGTGAATTATTTTTTCGTGACGGTAGATTTATTTTTTTGACGATAGATTTGTATTGGCAACGGTATATTTTTATTGGGTTGGTAGATTTATTTATAATGGCGATAGATTTAAAACCGTGTAAAATCTTGGTGCCTTCGTTTTCTAACGGTGATAGATTTAATATTAGTGATGGTAGATTTTAAAAAATTTGGTAGATTTGTTTGTAATGGTGGTAGATATAAAAACGTCTAACATCTCGATGACTTTGTTTTGTTATGGTGGTAGATTTAATATTAATGACGGTAGATTTAAAATTATTTGGTAGGTTTATTTGTAATGGCGGTAGATTTAGTAAATTATTTGGTATTTACTCAGATAACCTTCATTTGGTAGACTTATTTGTACACTACAAGAAAACACCCCTTTTGCAACGACATATA